>OZ023207.1:13590752-13675752 GCA_963995525.1 Escarpia spicata | reverse complement strand
AAAATGTTTTGCAGTTATACCCAGTATTTATTCTACTAGAGCGCAGCAACTTTAAGTACTCACAGCAAAAATGGTATTCCGAGAAAACGATGATAAGGTAATTTTGTATAACCAAATTCTGCCAAAAGCCGTCCGAAGAAACCTCAATATTGCCACTTTTTATTACTTTTTCAGCTAATATAGTAACTGCATATTGAGGTAAGGATATTAAAGTACATAAATAGCAAAGAAAGTCCTTTTCCCAAAAAATGTCAAAAATCACTTTTTTAATCCATACTACATACCTTAAGAAACATAGTGTATCACACCATTACATTGGTGCCATATGTATAATTTGTAAACTATTACTTTCAAAATAATTACTGTACAAATGTGTGTATTGCATGGTTATAAAGGTATACTATATACAAGAATACTTTGTATTTTTTTACTTTTATACCTGGACTATCTTCCTGCAAATATAAAATGCCCATTGGACATATTTACTAATGACCCATATTTTTCATAAAGTATGAAACTGATGACATATGAACATACTTACCAGCCTTCACTTGAGGACCAAAAACTACAACAAGAAAAAATGCACGCTTAACACTTTTATTAACGTACAATTCAAACAATTAAATTTCCTGCATCAATTTAAAATAAAGCTCCAGACATAGATTTGTTACAACAATATCTGATCATATTTAATTTAGCTAAAAACCACCATATTGCATTAAAACAAGCATTCCAACAAAACACTTATTGCCGTTGTATGGTGGTATTTCCTGTCACTTACCCAGTACATTTTTGTTGTTGGGGCATACCTCTATAGGAAAACAAACCACTGTTATCCCACATTTTACTTTTCCAACAGTCGTACCGTAACTAATACAATCCCCAAATGTTATTAAGATGTGTTGACGGTTTACTAAGATACGGCCCAAAACAGTTGTAAACCGAGTAGAAGCCCTGGATATAGGACAGTTTGATACGTACAATAGAACAGAATGACACTGAGGATAACAGTCTTCATTTGCCGGACAAGTGGAGCCATCTCGTTTGCTTGCGTCCAATCCAAGTCCACGCCTGTAGGCAGAAAACAATACCAGACATTATGTCTTCCACATCTGTAATTTCAATTGTCGGAATTTGTGATATGCATTTGTTTGAAGTGGGAAAATTGTAACAAAACAAAAAATTTCGTTTTCATCACACAGACATGAAATCAATTGTTGTCGACATGTTAGAAGACATGTAGGCATGTCTAAACGTTATAATGACAGCGTGTAATAATATTGTCAGTGGGTTGCCGCACATAACGTGAATAATAATGAGCTAGCATGTTTTCACAGCAACACAGTTTCATCGTTTTAACAAGTGTAAGTACTTCACTCAAAGCAACTTTTCAAAACAGTGTTGTTTGCACAAATTTGATTACATGCATGGTAGAGATTTAGAATATGAATATACTATCAAAGAATTTGTTCAGGAATTTTGTTGAAGACCAAGCAAATTACAATTAATGTAATTTAACTATTTTAGATACCGGTACTAATTTATGTAATAAATGTATACTATTAATTATAACTGAGTTAATTATTTTCTCAAGATAATTGTGCCATGCCTGCATTGCATACTGTATATAACTGTTTTTGTTAATTTAATTAATTAATATTTCCACAGTCCAATTTACTTGAATTTAATTAAATAACTTTAGCTAAACATACTGACCCTACTTAAATGACAAATTCACAATTAACTCTCAATAAAGTATTCATTTAAAATACGGACAGCCAGACAGGCAGACAGCCATACAGCCAGGGAGCCAAGACAGCCAAGCAGCCATATAGCCAAGCAACCAGGCAGCCAGATGGACATACATTACATTTATAATTATAATAAATATAACGTGTGACCTGCCAAACCAAAATGGGTGTTAACTCACAAAATTGTTAGAGTTGTATGCCTTTTTTGATTCAACAAATATAAAGCTTTTAAATGGCACCTCACTTGTGGAAGTATCTTCAGTAGTTTTTTTTTTATATTGCTAAAACTAAGCACAATTTTTAAATGCCACATTTTGAGATAAGTATGTTTACAAATTGGGCTATGTATAAAATCAACGCCCATAACAACCATACATTTAGTATTTTATTAATTTTATATTCTTTTCTATGAAAATGAACTGAACATTGAAAGATGAGACTATAATGTAATCATAAAATTGATGGGACAAGACCTAGACAGATATGTTTGGCTTGCATGCAGTATAGGCCAGACCAACTTAATACCTGTTTTGCTGGAAGGATCACTTTTTGTTTTTCTTTTTGTTCACTTCTCTTATCCTTCAAAATTAATTATGTTTGATTTGTTAATGAACGTGTAGCCTCTAGCCACTTTTCATTATTACATTATCAGTTTGATCCTCTCTACGTCCTGTCATCAAGCAGATGTGAAATATAGGAACCCAGTAGAGTTTCCCGCCAAAACAATGGCAATGCCCTGGAAATTCCACAAAAGGGCCCATTATAACGATAGTTTAATCCTGGGATTTGTAAATCGAAGGCCTAAAAGTGTTTTGGCATATGTAAAGGCAAAGTAAAGGTAACTTGTTATATAGCGCAGTATCCAGTCCTGCTCAAGGCATTTTACACTTTATTCCATAGCAGACCTGCTCATGCGAACACCATCTCGACTTCTCTGGGAAGAATTCAGTAATGCTGAAATTGATGCGTGAAGACTACCTATTCGTGAACAAATATCCACCAGTCTATAGCCAAATACTCATTCATACAGCTGACTGAACTGGAGCAACGTAGAGTGAACAAACTTCATACAGGTTCGACACGGCCGCACAGGATTTGAACCCGTTGTTATATAAAATATGGACCCTGTGATATTTGGCCCCGTGGATCCAAATTTATGAATTATTTACATACGGGTCCAAATATCATCATGCTATATGGACTCGCTCTGTGATCAAAGTACCCGCCCTCCCAAATGTCAATTAACACGTACAAAGTCAACGATTTCATAGCCAAATATTACCACAGTAATCTATATGCCAAGGATTTCATTGTAGGCTGCTTTTTGGGCTACAGTTTTTTATTAAAAAATATTCTAACGTAAATCCTTGGTCCAAATGTCATAGTCTTATTATGATATTTGGACCCTTCAGGTAAGGGTTTCTTATTTGGGCATTCACTATTCTAACAGGTGGCAGTCCATATTTCGCAATGGGCATATACCAATCTCACATGCGGGGGGTTTATATTTCATTATGATATCTGGACCCGTGTGTCCAAATCCAAATATGCACACATTTGGGCACTCACTAATCTCATAAACTTTTTAAAAAGGGGGTAAAAAATGCTGGGCTCTCACTAATCTCATAGGTGGGGGTCTATATTCACTATGATATTTGGACCCATGGGTCCAAGTTCAAATATATTACATTTTTTTAAAGGGGGTACAATTGTTGGGCAGTGAAATGGGTACTCAGTAATCTTGTCGGTGGGAAGGTCTATATTTCGCGGGTCCAAATCAAAACATATTAAACTTTTAAAAAGTATATATATTAAAATATGTTAACTTTTTAAAAGGGGGTCACATTTGGGCACCCACTAATCTCATCCGTGGGGTGTCCATATTTCTCTACGATATTTGGAAATCCATATATGCACTCACTAATCTCATAGTTGGGAGTTCATATTTTGCTACGATATTTGGACCCGTGTGTCCAAATCCGATATACTTTTTTTAAGCGGGGTACATATTTGGGCATTCACTGATCTCATAGGTATGGGTCCATGTTTCAACTACATTTTTACCCCCTTTTAAGAAATGTAATATATTTGGATTTGGACCCACGGGTCCAATATCATAGCAAAATACGGACCCCCACCTATGACATCAGTAAGTGCCCAAATATGTACCCCGTTTAAAAAAGTATATTGGATTTGGACCAACGGGTCCAAATACAATACCAAAATATGAACTCCCAACTATGAGATTAATGAGTGCCAAAATGTGTACCCCCTTATAAAAAGTATGAACTAATTTGGTTCAAAGAATAGCTTAGTCCTGGGTTTAACAAATCCCAGGACTAACTAATCCAGGGACTAAGTTAGTCTACTTTCTGGCATACGGCCTAGTATACATACTTATGCTGCTAGCATGGAGTAAAGCAAACAAATTGCAAAACAGTTTTATTAAATTAAGTAAATTTATGGATGTTTATTAAACTACGTTTCATAAAAACACACCACTGCACAAAATTGCTATAAATCCTCCAAAAAATATTGTAGTATGGAAAGACCAAACAATCAAATGTACAAAGGCAATTTTTGCAAACATATACTGTAACATTCAAACATGTTCAAAATAAAATTTTAATTGCATATCAACTGTACTAATGTACACACAAAACAGTGCAGATTTTCATGTTTTAGTTATCCATGCATTTTACTAAAGATAGCTTTCTTGGTTTGAGCAAATCGGTAAAAACCTCACCGTTGTTTAGGGAAATTAGGAATTTAGTACGATTAGTTCTCACATTTCAAAGCATGCAAAAATACGTATATGGGTGAGTTCACGAACTGCCTTGACCATGACGTTGTAGCTTGACCAGAAAAAGTATGAAAACACTGAAGACCGAGATACTTAAAAATATTATTATGGTACTTGTCTTGTGATAGTAGTATATTAGTCGGCATAATGTTGTGAGGCAAATACATGTTTAAGGAACTAATAGCACATGTAATAGGCCCACTAATGCAATGATTACATTTTCCATATATGATAACAAATGGTACAGGAGCATTACAGTACACAAAGATTGTGCGTGTAACATGGACAAGACATTACGCAAACAATGTATTGCACCATGGTAGCATCATTAGATCAGGTACAACTACTCTTAAAGGTAGAATTGTATATCATAATACGTATTACAAAGTCCCAATAACTTGGGCTTCAAGGACAAATATATTGAGTTTTGGGGTTGCAGGTGTAACCATGGAAACCAAATAACACTGACGTCCATTAGATGATGAACCAGGCAGAAATAACATATGGTGATATTTCCACCAAAGTCACCAGATTGCTAGCCACCAATAAGGTTAACATATACACAAATACAGGTTCACTTAGAAATCTTCCAAATTAATATGATACGTGTATCAATGGTTCAGGTGTAACTAGGTTGTGAAGGTAACAACTGAAGACACCAAAGTTACCCTCACTGACACTGTTTTTTAAAAGAGGCCAATGACATCATGACATGATGCTCTCTGACAATTTCTGCACACTAGATACACGTTATCTCGAAAGATGCCACAATATTGCAGCTGCCAGGTTTGATGCATGGTTGCATGGTTGCATGTGTAACATCTATTTGAGGTCAAATAAATACCTAAAATCCCTATGACGTGTTTGGTACATTTCTTCTTCTTCTTCCGTTAAGTGGCCACAATCAATATCTGATTATTCTGCCACTATTCTGGTATCTGGCATTTGAAAAGAAATACCTACCTCCTACAAAATAGTTTAAAATAAAATACACTATACTAATAAACCCTAACTGTGGTGGAGCTGCCGGCAGGCAACCATCGTTCGCTCTTCACTAGAGGCTAGCCGGCCCTAACCCTGCATATATGGCAGTGTCAGGCCAAAGAGAACAAAACAAAACAGATAGAAAAACAACTACAAACATACTACTAATACAAATTTTCTACTGCTCTCTAACAAAGACCCTAGCAGTTGGATGTCAGTCTGGAGAATGTTAAATTCACTGCTGAGGTAACAAAGTATAAATGATGCCCTTTCTGTGATAAGTGCAAAGCAAGTGGTTTGCTAAAAATATGGATATAGGTATGTGGTTATAAGTGTAACCAATGTGGACACCACATGTTAGACGTGCAACCACACGTTTGCAGCCCCCTATCAATGCTACAGATGGAATCCCATAATTATGTTGTTGGATCCAAGTTATACACACATTGCAATATGCTAGTATGCATCAAACAGAATGCATGTTGTTTCCTTCACAGCTAGGCACTAAAAACAAATTTACCCTGTTTCCATGTCACAAATTAGGCTTGCAAAAATAGCCTTCTGCGACGAGACAAGTGCACTTACAAATAAACGGTTGCTACATCAATGCTACTTTTATGTCTAATATATCTACCAACTATATTGTTTCATTTGATGTGAAATGGTTGTAATTGTTGGCAGCAATTATTGTAAACAATGTACATGAAATCAACATGCTAGAAAGGTTTGCCAACTCGTGAACTTACCCATAAATAATACATAGTAATTATATATGTTAAGTTCATGCATTACAACTTACGATATTTCGTGGCAATGTATGCAGTATTAACTAGTATTGTTTTATCTTTGTCAAACCTAAACACGTTTACACTGAATATTGTTATATCAACTAGGTATATTAGCAATTGTATTGTATAATCACCTACTCGGTTTCTGCCCTATCTGAGTTTCTGCTCATTACGATTATATAGCTGGATCTAATAAAAATGCATCATTAGTCAGATATATTGGATACAATGAGCAAAGTACGTCTACAAACTTGCAACAACATTATTTCTCTCAAATTAAAACGAGGCAAACAGATTTTTGACATATATTTTGATAGCGAACGCAGACCACGTGACTACAGAGCTATATATCAGTGACGGTGATGTAAACAACCGTAATATTAAAATGTATCGGACGAAATTGTAAGCAACTATTCACCCTAATCACCACAGGAAAGTTAACGAACAGCCCATGGAGTTTATACAGTGAATGCATTGCGATTTGTTGCACAGACACAGTGATGATTTTGAACACGATGAGACAGAAACCGAGTGCTTCCGTTTGGCGCGTGAAGTGATTATCGTCTAGTGTAAGTATTTAACTAAAAACAACTTATTTGACGCTTCGTTTGCATGCCATTGATGAAATAAGTGGTTCTACTTAATAATATTGATACTTTGCTGAACGATTTCAAAATGTTATGGTGAAAACTGCATATTATGCTTGCGTAAGGCAGAAACCGAGTGGTCCAGTATACTACTACAAATTTAACATAAACTTTCACCGTCGCAGGCAAAAAACAAAACAAAATAGAATATGTTATATCATCATTTAAATGGTGCCACATGATGGATAATGATATGTAGTTTACTACCCTTTTTGAATTGTTGGCGCTATTCAACTTTTAAATCTCAAAATGGTAGCATTTTTTGTCTAATGGTTTTCAGTCCATTTCTTGTGCACAGTCTGCTTGAGGACTGCATTTATTTGATTATAAAATAGTAATAACATTGGAACCTTTTAACTTACGTATGTGAAATCAAAAATGGTTCAACCCTTAAGGAAATGTCAATTTTTGGTGACCTGGATTTTACCTTCACAGTTTACCTACATTCCACTTTTGACCTAGATTTGGTCTACAGTATGGGATTAATTCTTATTAATGACATCATTTAGCTGAAAATTAATTAGGTAATGAGCATTGTTAACGTTTGAAGTGTGAATATTGCCAATACAGTTAATTTAATACTATGCAACCTTTAAACGGCTGTTAGAACTTGACCTATTTGTTTGACCTATATTTCACATTTGACCTATATACCTGAATTTATGGCATAATTAATTCATAAATGCACCCACTGGATGAATCATGATACAACCCTTTAGGAAATGTCATTTTTGGTGACCTTGCCTTGTCCTTCACGCTTGACCTACATTCCATTTAGACCTAGATTTGACCTACATACTGGGATTCATTCCATATAAATGACATAATTTAGGTTAACATGAATTAGGAAATTGGCAATTATCATTTGGGTGCAAAATTGCTAGTATAATTACTTTAATGTTATGTAAACTTGTAAATGGCTATTAGAACATGACTTTTTAATTTGACCTATATTTCACATTTGACGTATCTACTGAAATAAATGGCGTAATTAATTTTAAAATATGCACACTGGACGTTTGAGGGATTACAAATGTCAAAGACAATAATACATATAAACTTGAACCGTGACCTTGTAAGTACCAATTTTTAATACAACCGACTAGCAGTACAAATTAATTCGAAAGTGGAGCAATCAACGTTTGAGGGATGGAAGTTGTTAATGTATAATGTCATGCTATGTAACCTTGTACATGCCTCGTTTAACATGGCCTACTCATTTAAACTAGTGCTCACAGTTGACCTATGAACAGGGATTAGGAGAATACTATTTACTTGACTATTTTGTGCACTAGAGGACATTTACTGAACAGTGCATAGCAGATTTACATTGGACATGTATCACTCCCCAAAATTTTGACTGAATTCTAAATGAGTTCAACATGGATATAAAAAGAACACAGTTTATAGGTAAATCAAGTAATGGTGTGGGAGGTTAAAATTAACTTGGCTCCTATAACTGAGTATGAAAAATCTTACAAAACATGATATCATTGGAAAAACCATCAAGGCAATTTATTATAACGTAAACAGTGCAGCACCATTCATAATATTTTCCAAAGGTTAATGTCCAAAACACCAGGTTATTATATAAATGTTCATAATTTCACGATAGGTAACGTGCATAAGTCCGTGCAACATGCACTGAAGTTCATAACTTCACAATAGGTAACATGCGTAAGTCCGTGCAATATGCACTGAATTGTAGTTCATAATTCACGATAAGTAATATGCATAAGTCCATGCAATATGGACTGAAGTTCATAATTTGTGTGTGAAAGTCCACGAAAGTATGCACTGGGTTTGCTACGACACCAGCTTCTTCTACCATAATCAGAGAACTCTGCCAGTTGCTGATGAGTTGATCCATGCCGGGAGCAATGTCTACAATTCTCAGTTGAATAGCAGCTTTCATTACGTGAGCATATTTTCACTGCACATAACTTCCAGTTGAGCAACGGATGTGAAGTAACCATAACTACAGCCGCACTACCCATTTCTGCTGATACCACAGCTCTGCCAGTTGTTGAAGAATGGAAACATCCTAGTAGCGACGTCTACATTTCTCAAAGTCATGTAGCAATGTTCTTCAATGTGCACATTGTTAATCCACGTAAATTTGAGTTGTGCAATGGATATGAAGCGACTATGCTACCATACACTTCTGCAGAGATCAAAGAGCTTTGTCAATTCCTGAAGAGTTGACCCATGCGAGCACTTGCCATTATTGACATTGGTGCAGGCCCACAGCTGTTTCCTGTTATGCAGTCTCGTGCGTAGGTAAGTCAGTAATTTGAAAATTTACTTTTCAAATACAATAGCAATTTCGAAATAAATAAATATTCTTAGAATTGTTTAACATTGATGATTTCTAACTTAATCAGAATTAAATTTTGAAAGGTAAATACAAACAATTGCAAATAATGTTGAGCTGTATATATATGAATGAAAGGTTGTCTGCCAAGGAGGATCAAGACTTAACATGGATGGTTTATTGCATGCAGTTGAAGTTATGTATACAGTGACATCAAAGCCAAAGGTGTTCATCATCAACACAGAAACAAATGATCTAGACAAAGTCGATGAAACTGAAGTAGGGATATGCAAAATTCTATGTTTTGCAGTTGTGTTTTGAAAAGTAATTTTGATTCATAATGGTTGTTTTTGGTTGAACTTATTTTTTAAGTGACAATTTTGAAGATTAAAAAATTTATTATAAAAAATAGTGACAGAGTGCACATGTGGTAGCATTAAGAAAGCAGCTAAACCTGATGTTGGCATCGCTTGAAAGGTATAATAGCTGCTCTCCTCATGCTACTGACATGTCTCTTCATGACAATGGTACTCATGTGCACTCCGTCTCTTACTAAACGCTTTGGAAGAAACAATTCACGATGTGCCCAGAAATTTATTTTATTTGAATCAGTGATCTAACAATGTGCCGGGCTTGGTCAAAATCATTTGAACAACAAAATGGCTGCCGGACTTAGAAATTCGTGTTAGAATATGGCATATCACTACCTGTAATACAGAAGGTAGGTCAGTTTCTGAGCAAATGACACAATACCTTCTGCCAAGCCAATTTTTCAGGTGCACAGCCATTGCATAGATCATTCGTTCCTATGTCGATTAAAACAACATTTGGCTCCTCTGCACACACAGCTCCAAATTCACGGAACAAACCACCCAAGGTAAGTCCTCCTTTCCTAGAAAGACAACCTTGTCAAACATACAAGACAGGAGAAGGTCGGGACAGAAATAGCGGTACTCAGCATTGCTTGTACACGTTTCTGACATGCGACGCACAAAACTGTGCCCAACGATCAGCAGCTTGGCCTTGCGTGCTTCGGAATCCATTCTGAAAATAAAATAAAAAACAGTACATTTCTGCACATATTTACACAGTAATTTCATTGTAATAATACCACACTTTTCTTAGTGCACACAACATCGATATCACTTCGGTGTTGTGATTCACGACAGAAGCCACGTGGAGGCGACAGTTTGAACATTATGTCCTTGTATGTGAGTATGCAAGATTGTTTAATATATCGTAACTTATCTTTATTCTTCACAACCAGAATTTCTGAGTATTTGTGGCATGAAATACAAATCACAACAAGATATTATGATTCACATAAAACACCACAAACAAAACAGTAAATATTATTAACATCAACAAAATGGATAGTCAACATGACTATAGACTGAATTATAAAATGTGCATTACAATAATATAGGATTACAGGAATACAGGTGTCAGGTGATGCAAATTAAAGTGGAAATATTAACTATTCTTAATTGTTATCATAAAAATACTGATACAGACTCAATAATAATATACACGTATTACATTTTATTAACACAACTGACTAAAAATTAACTGTTGAAAATGTAGATTGTTCAGATTAAGAACATATTCGTATATTGGTTGAATAGGAAGTAGAGCGCACAATCACAGTCACAGTCACACTCACAGACACAGATGTGACATCAATACAGACAATATATATCACCGTAAATGTCACTGTTTTCGAAATTTCGTAACTTGTTGTCCTAATAATATTGATTACTAGAAAACAGTATTGCATATATATATATAACAAATATCCAATCACAACTTTCTAATATTAAACTGATAACAGTGAGGATGGCACATATTACAATATCGATCGCGCATACGTTAGAATGGCGCCGCGCCTCGGCGCATACATTATAAACAGCCGCTAATGCGCCGAGCGACATACAAAACGCATCAAACTGGCACGTTACCGGTCATCTAAGATTAGTCTTCCTTGCGTTCCACATGGATATACAGGATTCATAGTTATACCATATGAAAGCTAGGATTCTAGTTTCACACAGACACCTACGCATTTTTTAAGGTACACGCTAAAATATATTAATATTTTTGTAAGTAAACACAACGCAAAGTTCACCAACCTTAATCTTGCCCGGCCGAATACAATGTAACAGATTTTACCCGCCGAGCATCTTCTGATGGCATTCATTGGTCGATATGAATGTCAACAGTAAACAAAATTATTATGCATATCGAGATCCACGACGTTTTTCGAGACCATGTGATCCAGCAGATCGACTGCGCGGCAAAAAACCTGCGCCATTTCTGGAACGCGTTAAACCGACGCTGAGCGGTGCTGCCGCCCAGCGAATGTTGACATACCAGCCTTAGGCAAAGGGGTACTGCATGATTCGACGGTGCACAACTTTAGGCCAACCCAGAGTCCTTACTTTACTTAGTCTTAGTCTTAGACTGTCTTAGACTTAGCCTTACGCTTAGGCTGAGTAAGGCTTTGCCTTAGCCTTAGGCTTAGACTTAGGCTTAGGTTTAGCAAGTTATGCCAAGTTATTATGGCTATAATATAGACTAGTATATGCTTGGGACGCATCGATACTAATTCAGTATAATTATATAGTATTAATATTATAATGGCGTTGACAATAAAATGGACTATAACACTTCAATAAAAAACGTACCCCGGCTGATCATTTTAAAATGCGGTCATGTGCATATGCATGTGTGCCTTTGAAAGGCAAGCCGCTAGGACAAATCGCAAAGACACGTGCAAGTGTTAATATATTATGCATGATACAAAATGGCGTCGACGCGTTGTTGTTGAACGAATTATATAATAAAACACTGCTAACAGAAAACCATGCAACACTTACAACGTATTACACCACGTTACGTGTAATACACCTTCACCGACGATTATCCCAATTTGTTGTATCTCTACCGTTGCTTTGTAGACAAAAAACACAAGTGCTAACTGGTTCTCAGACGACGATAAACAGCGCTAGACATTAGACTGCTGACGTCATGGCTTCATTTGTTTTCGTCATCCGCCGCGCGCACGCATTGATCTAAAAGCAGGGTGGCGTTGTCGCGCGCGCAATCGCGGCTTTTTTAAAGCCACCTTCTGCCATTCCGTTGAATCTTGCGCTGGTAGCCGATGGCATAATGATTCTTGGTTCAACTTCAGTTGCTTGCTTTTACCAATTATTATGTTATATTTCATTAATTTAAAGGATACTTTATTGGTGATTTGATGGTATTATAACTAGGCGGTTAATAATGTCATGCATTGCTTCAGCTATACTGATATTCTAAAGTTGAGGGTTTAATAATAATAATAATATAATAATTGCGCCTTCATAAAAATAAAAAAAAGTGTTATGCATACTACATAAAAGTACAATATGGGGCCATTGTTTTGAGTTTACAATATTCACTATTTAGCGAATGAGTAGCGCCTATGACACAAGCCTAGTGTCTATATAGGGCCTATTGTTTGGGGGCAACTTAAGATGTTCTGACAACCAGCTTAGGAAATCTTTGCAAAAAACTATTCGATACATTAAACCAATAACCAAGAATTTCATCGACTGAATACGAAAATATGTTATATAAATTGTGTGTGATTAGATTGGTAAGAATAAAACGACGAAAAGCCGTTCCACTAAGAATACACCATGCACAGAAATGCTACGAATGGCAAGACACGTATTTGCTACCCTAAATAGATTCAAGTGAAAATGTAAATTGTTGTCGCCCGACATAATATCTATCTGAGAAAATATCAAATTGATTCTTTCTTCTGTTTCACGTAGTCTAAATGTATATTTATGCTTCACGCACACAAAACAACCTATATTTTGACAAACACTTCAGTCCATGTTTCTCGAACAAATACAGTTACTCCTCCAGTCCTTAGTATAGCCCACGGGTTGGTGTTTATGTTGCTATGGTCAGGTTGTGTCAATAGCGGCCTACATTAATTAATCGCTTGTCCAACCTATTTTCCCACGAGTTTTACACAAACAGTAATTCCTTTTTTCATAAATAACAAGAATTTTTTTTTCAAGAAGCAGTCCAATATAAAATGATCACACTGTTTATATAGGTGTATGTACCATCAACGCATCTGCCTGATGACATGAGCTATCCAGGTACAATGAAACAATTATTGCAATCACTGTCAAACACGCGCCGTTAACGACACACCGTGACTGTCCAACCACACACGGCGTTGTATAACGATGGCATACGCTCCCAGAAGTGTGTTAAACGGCAGCTGGAACAAAGATGGGGAGCATCTGGACTGGAGTGTAGGAGGCTTGCTTACTGCTTCCAGTACCAGCTCGTCATTTCATCTGTGCCGATGCTTCTTGTGACACTAGGCAACTATAAAAAAATTGTCGCCAAACTCCTACATACGTACCACACAATCTTGTTGTTTACATTCATACATACACCACTTCCATCACATGACTCATTCGACGCACTTGTAACGCGGTTATCAGATTTTTTTCCGGAAACTATCTAGAAAATTCGGTTCCAGCTGTTTCAGAATTTCAACAATGTAGACATCTCTGTTGAAGATGCACGGCAAACGTGCTTACTGACTACGTTAGAGCCAGCCATTGAGGATGAAATTGGGACGCTGTTAATTTAATCACCATTGGTATCACGTGAACCCGTCCAAATCCGACATGGCTAGTTAAGCATTATACGTGTGAAGTTTTACCTGTGTTCACGACAATTGTTAACATGTCCCTCAGAATGTAGTACCTTCTCAGATGCAAGAAGCGCGCTTCAAGCCTGTGTTCAAGAAATCGAGCATAGACAAAGGCATCTTGAATAACAACACATCCAGGTGCGGTTCCAGATAAAGTAGTCCTGGGGGAAATGGCGGATTAAGACATCCGTGGGGCCTAAACACTCTGCATTTCCGTGGGCACTAAATAGACCCAAGGGCGGATCCAAAGAGGGTAGTCCAGAGAGGCCAAAAACCTGCCATTGCACACATTCCTACGAGGCTTGCCAAAACACCTCCTCTGGCACCGGAACAAAATTAATATTGGATGGACTGAGCCGGAGCTTCAGCACGACTTCGCTCTCGAATTATTACATCGGAAGACGGGAGGGGTGTTGTTGAAGATTCTTCTCCTTTCTAGTAAGTTGTGTAGTAACATCGATATAACGCTTCTTAAACATACAAACACGTTGGTGCTTCATCATGATGATTCTAAGCATGTAAAACAAATTGGGCCATGGAATACTAATGAAACTTCAAAAGTAACCATCATTTGTCAAATAATGTCTTTCCGTAGCAGGGTTTCCGAATATTCAATCCATACAACAAATATATTTCCACAGGCGCCTGGCCTTCGTGGGACCCTAGGCACGTGCCTATTCCGACTATTGGATAATCCGCTGTAGGGGGCCTAACATCTTCCCTTGAAGCTCGCAAAAAAATACTGGCGGCAGAACCAAATTCATATTGGGCGGGTTGTGCCGGAACTTCAGCAAGACTCATTTGTCGAAATTTTACATAAGAATACTGTTCACTAATTTTCGCATCACTCCGCTGTCGCACTGTCTGATCCTAACATCAGAATACGGGGGTGGGAGTTGCTGTTGAAGATTTTCTGTCGGAATTTCGCCATCTCTCGCTGTCGCCACTCCGCCATCGCGCTGTCAGATCGGAACACGGGGGTAGGTGGACGCTCTTTGAAAAAATTACGGCGACATTAATAATTTTCAGAACATCGAGGGGGCACGTAACGGTTGCACGGTAACAGTCTGGGGATACACCACTGTAGGGCAAGCATAGCAGCCACATTACAAAGGTCTAGCGGGCCCCTTGGATCTGCGTATAAGACACGTGTTCAATCTACACTACTAATCCAAGACAAAGCCAGTAGAACGTGTCGTTGCCGCGACTCTGTCGGCTCACATGTCAGAGCATCATTTCTGCGAGCCCTACCAGTCCGTTTACAAGCCCAATCACAGTGATTGTACGTGCAAGGCGTCATTGGGGCGACCGTTCAATTCGCGTGGCAGCCCCAACTTTATGGAATTTGCTGACGCGGTATCAACAACAATGACGAATGCTGTCTTTCAATCAAAACATAAGACTCACCTGTTTTCTAGACATTTTGACTGGGGTTTGCATGTGTTAGACTGTTGTTATTTGTAGTCACGCCGTTCAGTTCGTCGATTGGATTCGTTTATTATCGGAGTCCCTACAGGAACATGTGGCTGTACCAGCCAGTGTAAAGACTCTTCCCGTCAGTACATATGTCATGAAATATTTACATGAAAACTACCCGGTACGATCTACTTTATAGCAAAGCCTTACATAAAAAAGAACACAGCAATTAAATGTAAAAAGCCTTATATATGTCAAACGCATGAGGTAGAATTGTTTCTTGACATATGTCTGACAGATGGCAGCAATGTATCGTCCGTGTAAAAATAACACAATAAATATGTAACCATTATAGTCAACACTGCTTGCTCAAAATAACACTTTTAGTTTACGAGAACTTAAAAGAAGAAACTGCAACACCTCCAACAAAACGTAACCAGCATTTAATGTCAGAAGCCCTTCGGGAACACGTGGCTTTACTGGCCAATGGAGGCTCCGCCCAGGTTGACACCAGTGCTATCTGTTGGCTAAGGTGTCAATGATAGCTTTCTACCACGTATCTGTCACAACTTGTAATTATCGGGAGTGAGAGCATTCGTATGTCGGGGTCCGGGATGAGGTTCGTTATAGACGAGGATGGCCGTAAACAGAATTATGATATCGAATCGTTGCGATTGACATATTTATTCTCCTGTGTCCTGTAAAAAAAATGGCGCCGTTGTTGAAAATATTCCTTTCGCTATTTCGCGTATTACCTCTGTGAAGAGTACCAATGCCGGATTTAAGATTGTGGAGATCCATGGGCAATAAATGGCAGGTCATCCTTAATGATGGTTCTCTCGCCTCCCTACCTAAAATACGGACTTTAAAATACAATACGACTTTTCCATTTTGAAGAATAAACCTGTAAAGTATAAGTCTGCATCACGTTCATTATTATTTTGGAACATAATATGCCTGCCGATACATAAGTCGCTAACCATTCAGCAGGTACATGACACACATATAGACTTAATTTACAAGATGATCTTGACAGGTTGATCAAATTGTCTGAAAAGTGGCAAATGTTGTTCAATTTTGGGAAATATAAATGCCTCCACACAGGACATGGGAACGAAGATGTAGAAAATACAATGGGGGATACTGTACTAAGTACTACTGTAAAAGAAAAGGACTTAGGGTTAACCATCAGTGCCGATATGAATGTTTCAGAGCAGTGCGGAATTTCAGTTTCAAGGGAAATCAAATCCATGGATTAATTAGGCGAAATATAGCGTATAAGGAAAAAGAACTAATAATGCCGCTGAACAAAACAATAGTTTGGCCTCATTTAGAATATTGTATGCAAACATGGAGGCCATATCGCAAGAAGGACATAGATAAGCTAGAAAGAGTACAGAGGAGAGAGAAAACTAAATTGATAATAATAACAATGGATAGTTCTTATATAGCGCAAACATATCAGTCTTACTCACATATATACATAACATATCAGTCTTACTCACATATATACATAACATATCAGTCTTACTCACATATATACATAACATATCAGTCTTACTCACATATATACATAACATATCAGTCTTACTCACATATATACATAACATATCAGTCTTACTCACATATATACATAACATATCAGTCTTACTCACATATATACATAACATGGGCCGAAAGGTAAGGTGGGAGTGACCCGTCAAAATGGCGGTACGCAAAAGTGGCTATCTTGTACTGGCATCGAAACTTTACAGGCAGCCAATGGAGTTCCTGCAACGTTGGAGTCACATGGTCTCGGTTACGTGTCTTTAGAACTAGCCGTGCTGCACTGCCCTGAACCCTCTGTGATCGACTTATATGCTCAGGAGGCAGACCATTAAAAACTGAATTGCAATAATCAAGACGGGACGTTATTAAAGTGACACGTCTAGGAGAAGTGCTTTTAGAAAGATACGGCCAGATGGACGAAATACGCCTTAAATGTTGAAGAGGATAATACTACCACCGATGTCTACGGAATTACTGTCTACCAAACTGAGACGAGATTAAGCACCAACAGTCATTATTTCTGTTTTGTCAGTGTTGAACACTGACAAAACCAGATGTCCACCTGCCATCTAGAGTTAATTATCTGCGTGGCAATCTTGTTAAATCTTATTAAATCGTGTTACAGTGATTATACACAATTAACGATTAAACAACTGCGACTAGTAAAGTCATCAGTGCGAGCTATTAGAGCTTTCTTGTGTACTCATTGTGCAAAGCCTACTCTGTGTGTTTTCAGTTTTGAGCACGAAAGCTCACCACGCAAACCACAGATTCGCTAACGACGCGTCATTTCGATATTAGGAGGAAACGCACATTTACGATGTTTATCAAATAGCACTTATACTGGGTGTTCTCAGCAATAAACTTCCTCACCGTTAAACAAAGCTGATTATTCAGCGAACTGGATAACCTCAATACAAAAGCACTCATCTTAGTTGACGTTGATAATCTTCGTATACGAGAATATGTTAGACTGTAAGTCGTTGTTCCAGAGAGCTGCCGGGTTGGTCGTTAACTGGCGTATGTGAGTGTTAGCACAGGACCTCTGCGAAAGAGAGAGTTCTGCTTCCGGCGCTCAACCACAATCTGGTGGATTGCATCGAAGCTACCGAGTATGCACGTATTCTCACGTGCCATATGTTTCTTTATTTTGCCGATCGTACCCACAGAAACACACAATGTCTCAAGAAACGTTTCCCCGACTTCACAGAACTATGCCAATGCAGCTTTTAGATCTAGTTTATGATCGTGTAAGTCTTAGTCGTAGACCTACCATCAACACAGTTTCACCGACGTCGGCTGTAATTTATCATTCAACTGTCATCCCTTTCTATGTAAGATTAAACCATGTCTATAGAAGTGGAATATATAATATCTGTTTTGATAATGCAGTATGTTAAAGTCCATTATTCTGACCTGTTAACAAGATGTAGTCGATTTAGTTCACAACAACATGTGTTGTTCACAATGTGCTACGAGCACGTGGTTGTAGCCGCGGCATATCACAAGGAGCATCCCGTTGCCTGTTTGGCCCAATACACCGTATGTAATAATTCTACATCAGATGGTTTGGGCATCATTGGTAGACTGACAGTCATATTAAATATGTAATGTATTTACTCAATACCATGGTAATATACATGTACATATCTAAATGCTGTACTTATTTTTCTAGGTGTAATTAATATATTTTGTCTTTCTTCCAGACATGGATAGAAAAGGACATGCATTGTATTATTGATCTCTCTCACTGCAAGCATTTAATAAAATGTTCAGCGACAACATTTTCACATTTCATCAAATGCAATACTTTCTATTTCGTGTGCTATTGGAACATGCCAAAGTCTAACAAACATGCGCAGAAATGTGTGCGATGTGTTTAAGAAATGTGAATGAAGAAAGAATGGAGCCACAAAGCATATATGAATATGTGATGTTGTAAAAACAGAGGAATACTTTCTATATTATGTATATAAACCTATTTATGTTACGGTCGCCCATCTTTGTACTTGTTATTGCTTCACAAAGTGTGAAGGTCAAATCACAGGGTAAATATGACATTTCGTGGAACAATAGAACATCTTGTATATTGATTAATTTTATTCAACATAAAGTCTAGCTCCGGAAAAGTAACAAACACATTTAATTTACAACAAATTAAATTGGTAATTCAATAGTACAATTTACTCCATATTTTGCAAAATTTTGGATCCTCTGGCAGAACATGCAACATATTAGTTCCCCTATTGTTAGTCACATATCCTGGTGTGACGCTGTCTTAAACACAACAACCTGTTTAATTTTTGTTTATCTTCTGGGGCTTTATGACATCCATTTTGCAGTCATATATTCTGAAAATATCAATTAATACAAAGAATTAGTATACTTACCATTGGCATTGTTAATGTAAAGTGATACTGTGTTTAATAAATACTAAACATGATGCCAGATCGACAAGTATGTGTATGTATAATCACCACGCAGGAAACCGATATGTCGAATTTGACTGCCCGGTGTGATAGACGAAGAATATCTCAGTCATCTATGCTTCGCAGGCGACATACTCATATGCGCTAGTAAACTACAAAAAACTACAAAACATGCTGAAGGAGCTAGCTGAACAAATTAAAAAACAAGGTCTGAAGATGAAAATGTCGAAGACAAAAGTGATGCTAGAAAATGACATACCAATTATGTATATCAACACCACGCAGATAGAGAACGGTGAAAGCTACGTCTACCTTGGGCACCGATACAATATCAGAGACAAAAACCAAGACAAGGAGTTTCAAAGAAGAATCACCGCCAGCTGGACAGCATTCGACAAACACCGCGACATATTCAATGGTACCTTTGGAACCTGCTTGAAGGGACAAGTCTACAACTCATGCGTACTTCCAGCGATTACTCACGGCGCGGAAACATGGGTACTCGCCATCCAGGCAAAGAATAGACTAGCAGCCGCACAAACAAAGATGGAAAGAAGTATGTTAAACATCACATATCGGATGAGAAAAACAAACAACTGAGTAAAAGAGAAGACAAAAGTGGACATCCGTCTCGTTTTGTTCCGACATAATCATGTATTTGAGGCAACAACTATTTTGTTTTGAATAGGATGATAATTGATATTCTTAAAATCTAAACGTGCGTTAATCACGTAGAATGGACAAGAGGTTCGACGACTTTTACTCAGATATATCCTGTCGTGTGCTTTGACCCGACATGTAAACACTGTTTGTAAATCACATTTCTGCTCAAATAAAAATACAAAATGTATAAATACTTACATATTCGTGAACGGCAACTAATTATATTTCTAATGAATCCAAGGACATGGCGATTATTCCAAATATTTACGGCATTTTGTTCATATTTCCGAAGGGCAGACATCGATCGTTATCATGTAAAATCGTATGTGTGGCTTCAGCGGTTCGGCGAGCGACCCGCAACAGCCGTTCCAGCAACTGTCGCCTGATAGCAGTATGCCGGCTTAAAGGTCTATTTGGGTAGCACGTTTGTTTTGAGGATAGCCCCGCGTGATCATTTTACTGGCGCCAGGTGGTAGTGATGTCGTCTTAGCTCAAACCAAGTCGTCCGTAGGAGTTGGCAAACAGCACATATATCTAACTACCTGGTTTACTAGTTATTTCTAGTTTGTCAGTTTTCGCACAACCATATAGTGGCAAAACATTTTATTCACGACTTAATATTTTATTTATTTGACGCCAAAGCAATTACCCAATATATATATATATATATATGTGTGTGTGTGTGTGTGTGTGTGTGTGTGTGCGTGTGTGTGTGTGTTTATATATATATATATATATATATATATATATATATATATACTATACTATACGCAATGACATTGCACATAAAAAGGAAAATCGACGTATTCCGTTTGAACGCGTTGTTTATTACGTAATCAGTTAGTGCGCTAACGTCACTACAAAACTGCGGCACCGATTTCCCTAATTTTCGCCTGCCCGTATAGTGTACGGAAAATGTACGATCACAAAAATGTTGCAGCATCCTGGATGACCAGTAAAACGTAACAACTCGATCGCATGCTGTTATTATGTAACTACCCATTATTTGTGCTAACGTAACGGACAGGGTATGTTGAAAAATGCAGACGTTTGAGTATATGATAACTTACCTTTACTACATTAGCGTATTCTTACAGGATCTCAGTGGTTTCAGCGGTAACAACAACTCACACGTGGAAATGTAGACGATATACGAGAGAGGGAGATTGAGAGAGAGTCATACAGTCATACAATCATACAGTCATACAGTCATATAGAAATATAGTCATACGACCGATCGTACGACCGAAAGACCGACAGACTGACAGACATACATACGGACATACATATAGACATATATACAGACACAGGCAAATACAAAAACAGAGAGAGAAACAGAGAGAGACAGAAGGACAGATTCTTAGGTCTAGACATACGGAAATAGTGTGAGAGAGACATAACGTCTCTACATCGACACAATCCCTTGCATGTACACACGGTGACTATGGTTCAGTGAGATTCCTGCGACCGACGACCTGTGCTGAGGTAGATAGCTACGAAATGCCACTTTGTTTGTTTCACAGTAAACGCGCCGTGAGATGTCCACTTCTGGCTGAGGAGAGAGATTAAATTATCATGAAGCGTTGTTTCTCGATGACTGACGTGGATATGGAGACAAAGCTACCTTTACAGCTCTCATTCATCGACTTTGTGCCGAATCTGTTGAAAGCTGCCACGGAACAAAGTTCGCCAGTCTTTTCACGATTCTAGTAGGTATCTTCACTAGAACATCGAACTTTTCAGCATGTTCAAATAAAAACGTACACACAAAAACAAACACATAGGAACGTACGCACACACCCACAGCAAAAATACACATCCGCGCGCACACATACGCATACACGCACGCTCGTACATATGCACACCAAACGCGCGCGGGAGCAACAATAATGAATAATATAATGAACAACGAGTTTTCACATTTTACATGTGTAGTCTACGGCGGCTACGCAACTCTTGACAAGAGTCTAAAGTATATACAGTTGAGCTCAATGTTATTGTATGATATGTTGAGAAGAAATATATTCAATAAAACATGAACTACTCTATGATATGTTTAATAAACAAATACGTATATAAATATTTTCATAACAATTCAGTATCTTAAAAAACTTCTGTCTAATATTTCAGTCACTAAACCCGGTTAGGCGGATGCTGCTGTAGGTCAGTTAAGTAAGAGATTTTCAAAATATGAGTCTAACCATTATTATGAATATTGTTGATGCGTAGTGGCAGAGTGCCTAGAGCATCGAACTCTCAATCGAGAAAACCCGGATTTGAATCCTGTGCCGCCTTGTCGAACATTGGGCAAGTTCGTTCACTATGCATTGCTTTAGTTTGCTCAACTGTGTGCATTTGTACCTGGGTATAGGCAGTGGTGCATATTTGTGTGCGAATATTCTCTGTGCACTAATTGCAACGTGGCTGAAAGCTTTCCTATGAAGTCGATATGGTGTTCGATTTAAATAGTCTGTCATGGAGCTTTGATTTGAGCAGCCATATAGACTGGATACTGCGCCAGGTAAGACCTTACTTTTACTTCACATGTTCAGCACTTTGGTGGAAAAGGCCAACGAGTGGTTGAATAAACATCCGACCGTGCGAGTAAAAACGTGCGAAAGTATAACTAGAGAGACGAACGGGCGGACACCGGTGAACACAGATGTGTCTAGTTGGATCAATCGGCGCCATAGAATCCGCGTCGTCCGCTGTCTCAGGTTAGTAGGTGCCTCCACCTGGCAGCTCTCAAGAAGTAATCTTTACTTTTTACTTGTTATTGGTATCTATGTTTTAGCTATCGTACTGACAGAGGAGCCGGGGAAATAGTTGTCATCAGTATACCCCAAAATAGTTATTATATTTATATATTTTAAGTTCCTAAGTATATATATAGATATGGCCGATTCCCACGAAACGTTGACAAACAGGTTCTCATTTAATATACCAGTTGGAAGGCTGGAATGATGCTGTACGCGTGCGTCTTCGTTGGGGCTTTCTGGGGAACTCTACTTTTGTATATGTACCATGGAATCTCTGAGTACTGTCCCCCAAAATGGGTAATTTTTGCTCTATTTTTGTTAAATATATGCTATCAGTACGTTAAAACGCATCGTATTATTCGAACAACATATGCAAGGTATACAGTTAATATATGGCTATGAATGTTGATGTCTCAAGCATTATTGATAACAAAAATTATAACTTCAGGTCAAAACCCTGATTTCTCCTGATTATTTTTATGTTGGGGACTTTTCTGAAACCGTCTGTCTGCAGTCATTCATACAGGAAAATGCAGTACAACAGTTCATTAAATAACACAGATTTCACATTCAACTTGATGGCACAGCTGGATACATAGGTCCTGTGCTGTTTTAAACCAAGTGTTGGCTAATAAACTGCGTTGAGTGACGAAACCGATGTGGGGAAGTTTTTCATGAAACCATACGTCGCAAGTTTGAATACGCATTGTAAGTAGAGATTTGTAGATTATTAAGAAATATTAATTGGTCATAAATAACACATAACAAGGTAACTATAGGACAACATTTTAATTTGTAGATACATTTACCTTCGATTTATTTTACTTTTACGGGCCTTTGCAACCGTACGTCTCCCGAAACCGTACATCGGCTCTAACTGCCAGTTGGTTCATTGGCCCAGTCACCCCATTCATCTTTTCGGGAATCAGATGACGCCAAGCGAAAACAGAAGTTCGTACCGAACATGGCAAACCCAATATGTTGAACACGAGGGTAGAGTCTTCAAGAAGGTGAAACTTGTTGTACAAAGTACAAGAGACTTCACAGACCAACTCATATCCTGCATGGCCGAGTTCTGTGAGCACTGTCACCGGGTGACAATCCAATATCACCAGACCCGCATCTTGAAGCAGTCCATGGCGGAAAAGACGGAGGCAATGGTCCAGATGGACTATGCTGAAAATTGGACGTGCAGATACCAGGACGAAATAACAGCAGTGTACTATGTCAAGTCCCAGGTGGCCATTCACCCAATGGTGGTACACTTCAAGCAGGACGGCAAGCTTTATACCAAGAGCTACGTGTAGATTACAAGTGTCACTGCTCACACTGTTGAAGGAAGTCAATGAAATCCTTCTGGAACTGTCGACTCTGCACTTCATCACAGACTCACCAACTTCGCCGTACCGGAACCGCGCAATATGTGCCCTAGTAAAAACATTTCCATCACTGTTCGGTCTAGAGCTTCGTGCACCTGGCTGGAGGCTGGCCACAGGAAAGGACCCTGTGATAGAATGGGTGGTGGCATGAAAAGGAAGACTGACAACCTGGTGAAAGCTGGAAGAGTAAACACCAAGAGCTAAGAGTTCTGCCACGCAAATTCGTGCTAGTGACACGACCATGACCCTCCTAGAGATAACCCTCGAAATCATCCAGGACTGCAAGGATGAGATCGAAACATGGAATGTTTCAGAAGTACGTGGCATAATGTCTGTCCATGTTGTTGTGGTCTTGGGCCCAGTCGTAAAAATCTGCAGTACTTCCTGCTTCAAGGATTGCTGCTACACGAAGGGCGGAGTGTTCCATCCAACATGTTCTGGTTGGGAGAACACGCAACTGGCGCTGGAGAGGGGGAGGAGGAGATGGATGACATATAGGTGGTGGTGGAAAGGGTCGAGAGACAGGTGGTGGAGGAGAGGTGAGGCACAAGTGGTGGTGGAAAGGGTAGAGAGACAGGTGGTGGAGGAGAGGGACGACAGAGAGGTGGTGAGAAAGGTGAGAGAGCGGTGGTGCTTTTGGAACATTCAGTTCAAGTTTAGTTAATTGTTCTTAAAATTACGACAACTTACAAAAGTGGTCGGTTAGACTTTAAATAAATAACGTTATGAAAACATTGTATTCATGTTCTATTGTTCAGTATATTAATAACATGATAAGAATGATTGAGAAACACATGTATGGAACACTCACATAAATAATTTTACAATTACACTTGGGTATGTACGTAGACAAAGTTT
The DNA here is from genome assembly GCA_963995525.1 of Escarpia spicata. Classification (NCBI taxonomy): domain Eukaryota; kingdom Metazoa; phylum Annelida; class Polychaeta; order Sabellida; family Siboglinidae; genus Escarpia; species Escarpia spicata. The sequence goes on along the minus strand of OZ023207.1, from coordinate 13,650,687 downwards.
AAGTAAAAAGTGGTCAAATAAAAAAAAACTATATTCTAATGAAACCGTACATAGGCATGAAACCGTACGTCACAGACAGTTTCTTAGCCCACACCTCAATATTTTTGCAAAGTATATGAAGTAACATCAGCGCTTGGTATATGAAACCTATGTACAACCAATTTAAATACTTACATCATGACTTGTTGACAGTTAATACACAATACACATGATAAAAGGAGGTACACGAAACCGTACTTCTCCGGCGTTTTCTTAATTAGAATAATAAGAATAGGACAGAATCACCTACATATCACTAACATAATCAATTTAGACTGTCGGATAGATACCAAAACGTTCTTAAAACAAGTTAGAGTTGTCCAATGGTATCGCCAGTAATTTATTCCATTGTACTGAAAAGTATATTATATGAAACCGTACACCTGCAAATTCTAAACTGTCTACAAATTGATAGTTATAAATCAGTGTCAATAAGGTATACCCTGTTGAAAACTCAATGTGTATACCTTGCCATGAATGTATTTTAAAGATAAAACATGCATTTCCCTTGTAGTGGTAATATGTAACAGAACGTTACCTTTATAAAACATCAAGTCTGAGAGAGCGCAAAATACGTCAAAGCTCCCCCTTAAAATTAAAAAAGAAGTCCGAAACATATTTCTTACTGAATTTAAAACACACATGTGTTTTACATACATTGAAAATTAAATTTCACAGGTAAATGTGAGATGAAATTGTTGTAGCAGTTTCCAAGTAGAAGGACTTGTGTGCAGACGTATGGTTTCAGAACTTAAACACTTGCTATTTCTATTAGCTGTGAAATGCTCAATTTGAGGATTTAACTAGCCCAATCTTATTCTCCGATTACCGCAATATGTTCTTTTCGTACTACAGAAAACACAACTTTATACGCATATGTTTATTTTTCCCCCCTAGCAACACCATTTGTCAACGTTTCGTGGGAATCGACCATATATACTACAGCTGATGTCTTCTGCGTTGAGTTTCAGATTATGGTACGCGTTAAAGCAAATTGAACAACATTATGCCGAAGAATCCATTGAGGCTGAACAAATTGATTATCTGGATACAATGCCCAAGCTTGTGAAGAGTGGCTCGTACTTCGATTTCCCGACGTTTGAACCGTTCGGAAATATAATGAACGAACTAAACTCGAAGCTACAGAGCGATCCATTTCAAGGTATGATGTCGTGGGCTTGCGATGTTGAAAGTGATAGTGTGTGTGTGTGTGTGTGTGTGTGTGTGTGTGTGTGTGTGTGTGTGTGTGTGTGTGCGTTAGTGCGTGCGTGCGTGTGTGTGATGTATATGCGTGTGTGCGTGTGTGTGTGTGCGTGTATGTGTGTGTGGGCGTGCGTGTGTGTGTGTGTGTTTGCGTGCGTGCGTGCGTGCGTGAATGCGTGCGAGTGTGTGTAGACATCGAAGACCTTCTGTATTTGTAAAGCTTCATATTATTGCTTCCACGCAGGCCGTATCTTAAACGCCGAGACGCAGGAAGCGAAAATCATGGGATCGCTAAAACGCGACCCGGAACACATGACGTGGTTGTTGTTTATGATCGAAGGATTTAGTCTCTTCGTACACTTTATCAGAGTGTATTACGTCAAGTCCCCAGTATTGCACTACGAGCAGCTCGGTTCGTATTTGGAATAGTGGGAGTGGCTGTGGTCGTTGTTGGAAAGGTACTGGCATTGGTAGTGGGGGTGGTGATGGTGGTGGAGAAGCAGTAACTAACATACGACTCTCAATCGAGAGAACCCGCTGCGAACCATGGCCATGGCCATGTTCGTTCATTTCAGAGTGCTCCAGTTCGTTCATCTGAATGAAAGAGTACGTAGGTATAGACAGTGGTGGACAGTTGTGCCAGAACAGTCTTCGGGCATTAATTGCAGCGCGGCTGAATGTTTCTCAGATAAGTAGAGATGGTGTTCGATCGTTCGCTTTGTGTATTTGGTCACTAACATTGTATGATTGGACATTGTGGTATTTCATGTATTGAAGTACTTGGGGCAATGTATTATGACAAGGTTTAATCGGAATAAATTGGTATGTTCTCTGAAGGCATAATTTTGTTAAAATAAAAATAGGTTGGAATGATTCACGCAACATTTCATATAGTTTGATACAAACCAAGCCATGATTGTCCAGGAGCCAGTGATTATTTATTTGGGGTAAGCTTTATTTGTTTCAAATGACCAAATGTAAAGGTTGTCCAGTCTGTACAGATCTTTCCTTGGATACTGCGCTTTATCCCCAATGGCGGACCGACAACCAAAAAGCAATGCCAGTTACTATCATCGTTTATTCTTCGCACGTATTTGGCCACAGTAGGTACTGTTTCAACGTGTTTAAGGAGGCTTGTTGATCACGCGCAGCAGTTCGTTGTGTACTAAAATGTCTAGCGTGGTGCATTAGAAACGGACGTAGTTTACACCCTATCTTGAGCGGCCATCTCCTCTGAACACGTATTTTGGCCTTATAAGAGGGGTGGCCGCTCTACGGGTGGACTTCTAGTCAGCATCCTACCTTCCACACACAATAACATAAAGGAAGTAAATTAATATATATATATACACACACACACACACACACACACACACATATATATATATATATATATATGGATATATATATATATATATTATATATATATATATGGTATTTATGTATGGGCACGCAAACACCATTATATTATGTGTGTATATATTTACACGCACACGCACACGCACACGCACACGCACACGCACACGCAGACACAAACACACACACATACATCATAACGTTGCACACATTCACAGTGACGCCCTACGTTGTCGTCGTTGGAAATCATATTTAATCCTCTTTTGAATGGCAACAGCACAGAAAACGATGGACGGTGCTTTAATATTATGGTGGAAGGTCACATTTAGATTTACTTGTTGACGCCTCAGACAATAGACCTTCCTTGCAGGTTACAAGGATTTCAGTCCAACTTGTCTTCAGAAGGCCACTTACGGCAAATGCGGCATATTCGACAATTTATCAAGCTCCTTGACTAGCATCCAGACATGGTTGCGGCGACACCCAAACCTGCGAATAACGAACGTCCAGTCGATCGAGTACCAGTCGCATTTCGGTGTACGTAAGTGTCGCATTTGGTCTTATAATAATGACAATGGTAATTTTAATTATAATACCACGAACAAAAAGAAGACACATCATTAACATAACTATAGCACCAACGATAGCAACGACTATAATTTAATTACACCAACTACACTGCTGATAAAAACAAACTGTCATTGATGTCTTACAGCGCTTGACGCACAATGTACACTGTTCACGGATCAATGCGCTGGCACGACGTTCGTTCGCCTGCTACGCATGTACTACATCAAGCGGAACGTTATGCGAAGTGCTACCGAATTCAAGAAGACTTGCGTAGTATCTTACAAGACATTTGTGCCTTGTCAACTGACGCTGGAGGGGTGGCCCGGGTCCTGGCAGCATAGACCAATCATATACGAGAAACTGCATAAGACTATGACGCGAGCCTCGTCCTGGTTACAATTCACAGGTGATTTCACTTCCTGCATGTATCCCCACTGCTCGGCTAATAGTCCGGGAGTCAGTCTATTAAAATGGTCTGAACCTTGTTTTTAATATAAAAAGTAGTTTTCTTACTGCATTATATTATCATAGTTGTCTGATTTCAAGTATGTATCCAGCATTACATGAAAACTTGAGTATTTTGCAAAAGTTACATCTTAAATATCATCATCGCCATCATCATTGTGCAGCCGTAGTGTCCCGTGTTTGTTTGGGCGAAGGCTTCAGCATGTCGTCTCCAAATCTGCCTGTCTTGCGTTATCCTCTGTCAGATGGTGCCCTTCCAGTACTCGTCTACTTCATCTCTCCACCGTCTCGCCAGTCTTCCCCTAATTGTTTTCCCTTTGTAAGGTCCCAGCTTATGATATGCGATGTCCATCGGTTATCTCGTAGTCTGCTGATGTGCCCTGCCCAGGTCCACTTGTGTCTTTTGATTTGTTCTATCACGTCTATGACCTTTGTGTTCTCTCTTACCCAGATGGTTGTTTTTCTCTCCCGATATGTGATGTTTAACATACTTATTTCCATCTTTGTTTTTGCGGCTGCTAGCTTGTTCTTTGCCTGCATGGTGAGTACCCATGTTTCCGTGCCGAATGTCATCGCCGGAAGTACGCATTAATTGTAGACTTGTCTCTTCAAGCAGGTTCCAAAGTTACCCTTGAAGATGTCGCGCTGTTTGGCGAATACTGTCCAACCGGCGATGATTCTTCTTTGAATCTCCTTGTCTTGGTTTTTGTCTCTGATACTGTATCGCTGTCCCAAATATACGTAAATTTCTACGTTCTCTATCTGCGTAGTGTTGATGTATATTGATGTGTCATTTTCTAGCATCACATTTCTGTTCGAAATGCTCATCTTCAAACCTTGTTTTTTAGTTTGATCAGCTAGCTCCTGCAGCATTTTTTTAATTCTTGCGGTGTAGTAGCACATATGAGTATGTCTTCGCCGAAGCGAAGATGACTGAGATATTATCCATCTATCCTCAAGCCTCTGGTTTAACAAATCAATTCTTCGGAATATGCTTTCGATTGGTGCCATAAACTGCTTGGGCGATATGGTGTCATCCTGTCGTATGCCTCTTTGATGTTGATCTTATTGTGCTTTTTGTGTAGGTGGATTATCACCGAGCTGTTGGTGTAGATGTCAGGAATCCGATGTACACGTCTTCTATCCCCTGTTCTTGAAGGGAAGTCGAGTTGAAAGCCGTCTAGTAGTCGACGAAAGTGATGCGGGATATTATATTCTCGACACTTCTCTTTCAGTTGGTTTACGGCGTGTATGTGGTCTGAGCTTACAGACGATGTCGTTACTGATAACAGACATATCGCTCTGTAGTTCTTTAAGTCTTTCTCATTTTATTTCTTGAAGATTATCATCTTTGCATTCTTCAATGCGGTGAGCATTCGTCTTTTTGATAAGCATTTAGTATACAGATTAGCAAGTGTCGTCGAAATGGTATCTTGTCTCCTGCTTTTTATGTTTCAATGTTTACATGGTCGTTGCCTTATGTCTTCCCATTCTTCTTATCTCTTTGCGCTGCTTCCGCCTCCAATGGTGTTAGCTTTGGTATCTCTTTCGGGTCAGTGTGAATTGTGGTACTCTGTTCACTGTCATATAGCTCGGTGTAAAATTCCTCTATTCGTTCCATGATCATATCTTGGTCTTGTATTTATCTACCCTGCTTGTCTAGAAGTGTAATTAGTCGGCCTAGTTCCTGTGTTCTTGTAGTTTTCTTCAGGTTGTTTGATGCCATAGTCGTTTCTCGTATGATCTCTTGTTTGTACTTCCTGATGTCCTCTATCGCTTTCTTTTTAATGGTGTTACATATGTCTGTAAACTCTATTTGTTTTCTGCGGTCGCCGTTATCCACAATTTCTCGTCGTTTCTTCAATAGTGCTCGTGTCGGTGACAATATTCTCGTCTTTACATGCCTGTTGATAGTTTTGGCTACACATTTCGCACTTAGTTGGATCATCGCTCATGGTGTTGATGTCGTTTAGTTCTTGTAGTGTCTCGAGTTGGAATTCGATCTTTCTTGTTCCTATTTGTGTAGTATCTACAGTTGATGATTTCGTGTTGATCATCTTCTTCCTTTCAGCCTTGATGTTGTTCATTACCATTCATGTGATCACTTCCGCTGTTGACTTGGTTGATAACAGTTACGTCAGTGATCGTGTTGGGCCTGTTTGTCAGGATGTAGTCAACTTCGTTCTTCGTTTCTCCATTTTGGCTTTTCCACGTCCATCTCCTCCCTGCTTTCTTCTGAAACGTGGTATTCGTGATTTTGTACTTTCGTGATGTTTCCCAATCTATCGTTTGGTGTCGTTTTTTTACACCTATGCCAAATTTGCCTGTTGCCGTTTCGAAATATTTGTTCGTTTCCCTACTTGTGCATTAAAGTCTCCCATCGCTATCGTGTAGTGGGTTGGCTTTTCTAAGGTCTCATCCACGACGTTGTAGAAGCCATTTTTGTGTCTTCTTCTGAGTAAGTTGTTGTTGGTACATATACTATCTTCAGTTTGTTGTGTTTTGTTATGCATTGAATACGTTCTGCTACTCTGGGGCAGATGCTGTTAACCCTCACTATATTGCCATTCCATTTTTTGTATCAACATAGAAAGCCTAATCCTGCTTGGCCGTTGGAATGGTGTAGTAATTGGCCGCTTTGTAAGGTGGTGAAGCTTTCCCCTCTTCTTCTGACTTCTCCGATCCCGATCACATCCCATACCAACGTAAGTTCTTCCTCCAGTTTTGTATATGTTCATCGTTTGGTAGCGTTCTTACGTTACATGTTCTTACGTTACATGTTCTTACGTTACATGTTCTTACGTTACATGTTCTCACGTTACATGTTCTTACGTTATATGTTCTTACGTTACTATATTCAGTCTACTTATCTTCTCTCGGCGATTCTTCTTGGCCCAGAATATATTAAATATGCAATGTACAAATAAGTAAATCTGCCCAGCAAGAGGGCATCGCTAGGAGGTCTTCGGCACAGTCGAAAGTACGAAGTGAGAATAGCTATTTTGGAAACACAGTTGTTTTACCATAGATGCACACAACTATGAGCGACACACTATAATTCCACCCCAAACATATTCTAGCACGTCTGAGATCACCAAACAAAATAAATTTTAGTGAAACTGATAGTTAGCTATCGTCTATATAAAACTGACATCCATTTTGTTAAACAGGTTCTTAAGTGTACCGCTTCTAAATTCTATCCATTTTCTTGGATATCGCAAGAAATGTGTTCCATCCAAAATTCGAAGTGAATATAGCTTTGATGGGAATGCAGTAGTTTTGCATTAGTTGTACACTACTTCGTGTCACAACATTTATTCAAACAAAATGTATCACTTTGTACTTTGGAGAAAATATAACGAAATTAAAGTTGTTCAAAATAACAAAACAACTAAAATCAAACGAAATCCGACTCCCCTCTGAAACAGGTCATATCCGGGCAACGCGGGAATATCGAATAATTTAACTATCGACTTCAAGATAGCCTTGACGTAATCTACTTAAACTGTTTGGAATTTATAAAAGACCACAGATGACCATACTAAAAGTGTAACAACATAAATAAAATGGTAAAGGGTGAAATTCAGACAAACTGAGAAACTGTTGCAGAACGCCGGACTCAATAAAAATTACTGCTCCCCGTCTAAGGTGATTACATGTAATGCACGAGCGCCGGTGCTTCAATACCTCAACAAATTGATTAACCGAGACAAATCATTGTCTTGAAGCTACTCCATAACTTACTATTATTTACACATGTGTCAATCGACATATTTAAATAAAATCATGGCTAATTTAACTTAAAGTTTTATGTCGCCTAACAGCTTGTACGTGGCTTGATGACAACATATTCAAAGGGAGCATTTCGTGTTTTCTTGATAATTTAAATTTTTCAGTAAAACAGTTATCAAGGTGTATCGTTTGGCTGTCATCATATTTGGACTCAGCGCCTAAAAGCCATTCAGAATCAATGAAAAAACGAACTTTATATCATAAAAGCAAGATGTACCTCCTTGACACCCTGACTATGATCAGTTTGGGCAATATATCAGGAATATACGTAATAATAGTAAATAATAGTAATAATTACATATATATATATATACATATATATATATATATGTGTGTGTGTGTGTGTGTGTGTGTGTGTGTGTGTGTATGTTTGTGTGTGTGTGTGTGTGTGTGTGTGTGTGTGTGTGTGTGTGTGTGTGTGTGTGTGTGTGTGTGTGTGTGTCTGTGTGTGTGTTTATATATATATATATATATTTACACATTACTTGTTTTATCTTTCGGAAGATTACAAAGTGCGTATGTTCCGACAGATGCTGACATTTTGTCGGTAGAAACGATACAACTGGCAAGCCGATTTCCAGGCGTCAATTTCAAGCCAGAAAACCCGCTCAGAGAGAACCCGAAAGCGTCACAGCAATGTCTGCATGCAATTCGGGTCTACCTACGTCACAACTACGTGGAACCTCCCCTTCAAGTGTTGCCGGCGCTCCCAGTCTTGCCAAAGAGAACGTCGAGCTGTTGCATCGTGTCTTGAGCACGGTATTTGCCGATGACATTACTGAGTTTTGCTTGACTTTAGAATAGTGCAGAATGTTTTACTAATATTAATATTTCAATGTAAAAAGGTGAAGGTATGTGGCACAAATCTATGTGGTAAGGGTTCCCGTCGGACGAAATGTCATTGCGAAATCATAGGACGGAAATATAATGCGGTTGGCGATTGAGACGGGATAACGTGACATGTAGTGATTTTTGCGATTGGTAAAGATACTGCAGACGGTCGTGTGTTCATATTACAAAGTGGGAGATTGCAATAACGGGATATATGGAGATAATGAGTGTTAGAGGGGCGATTCCACCCTCAGGTGGGGCCGTAGAGACTGCCTCACAATGGCTACACCGATATTTAAAGACTCGGCGTACTCATCTCAGTATTGCGACAGAACATTAAGTACAAAAACAGTGTACGAACATTCATGAAGCTTCGATTAAACTGACAACTTACCTTTTGGTTTTATCTCCGTATCCGCATGGAAAACCACCACTTCCAAATGGCCACAAGCTCACCGTCTCCATATCATCATAAACCAAACACCTCCATATCGCATCAAGCTCACTGTTTCGAAATTGTTGTAAACCAAATACCTCCATATCGCCACAAGCTCATCGTTTCCATATCGTGGTGAACAAAACACCTCCACGTTACCACAAGCTCATCTTCTCCGTGTAGTCGCAAACCCAGCATCTCCATGTCATCATAACGTACTGGCGTACGTAAGGATGGGTAGATAAACGGATGTGTGAATGGACGACTCTATGAATATGCTTGTATCGAAGTATGGATGTGCAGATATATGCATTAACATACACAAAAATGTTCATTTGATTTTTATGTTAACATCTTAGTTAACATTCGTGAGATTACCACAACGTTTTGGTTTGCTGGGAATGTTGGGCCTTCAACCATTTATAAAACCCCTTTACTTGCAATAGTACGGATGCTAAACCAAACAAAATATTGTGTTTAACAATTAGCTAGTAATATAACAATTAGCTAGTAATATAAAACATGACAGCAAGAGTTTTTATGCGTATGTTCGAAGCAAACAGAAAGTTCAAGATAAGGTCGGTCCTCTAGAAGATAGTGCTGGAAATATAATATCAGAGGGATTCATAATGGCAGAAGACCTGAATGAGTACTTTAGTTCAGTGTTTACCAGGGAAGATATTAGTTCACTGCCAATACCAGAGGCTAAGTTCAAGGGGGCAGATTCAGACTATTTAGGACAATTAATTGTAACCCCGGAAATGGTAGCTAAGAAAATAAGGGCTATGAAGGATAATAAATCACCTGGAGTGGATGGTATTCCACCTAAACTACTATTGGAAATTGTAGAACAAATTAGCATACCACTTGCAACAGTTTTCAACTTGTCATTAGAAGAGGGAGTGGTTCCTTTAGAATGGAAAGAAGCAAACATTATACCGTTATTCAAAAAAGGTTCGAGAACAAAGTCAGAGAACTATAGACCAGTGAGTTTAACATCAGTGATTTGTCAATTATTAGAAAGACTAAGTAAAGATCACATGGTGGATTTTCTTGTTAAACAAAACTTGATAAACCGATCTGAACATGTTTTTTTTAAAGCGAGGTCATGCTTAACAAATATGTTATGTTTTTTGGAAGACATCACTAAGTGGGTAGATGAGGGATCACCAGTAGATATCGTCTACTTAGATTTTCAAAAAGCTTTTGACAAAGTACCACATCAAAGATTACTGCTTAAACTAAAGGCCCATGGCATAGGAAATGGTATAATAAACTGGATAGCACAATGGCCGATTGACAGAAGACAACGTGTAGTAGTTGATGGGGAGGCTTCAAACTGGAAATCGGTATTGAGTGGGGTACCACAGGGATCAGTATTAGGTCCTATATTATTCTTAATATACATCAACGATTTGGATGATGAAATAACAAGCAAGGTGTTGAAATTTGCGTATGATACAAAAGTGTTTAGAAGGATTAAAAGTGATGGAGATAGACAGCATTTACAAGATGATCTTGACAGGTTAATCAAATGGTCTGAAAAGTGGCAAATGATGTTCAATTTTGGGAAATGTAAATGCCTCCACATAGGACATGGGAACGAAGAAGTAGAATATACAATGGGGGGTACTGTACTAAGTACTACTGTAAAAGAAAAGGACTTAGGGTTAACCGTTAGTGCTGATATGAAGATTTCAGAGCAGTGCGGAATTGCAGCTTCAAAGGGAAATCAAATCCTTGGATTAATTAGGCGAAACATAACGTATAAGGAAAAAGAGCTAATAATACCGCTGTACAAAACAATAGTTAGGCCTCATTTAGAATATTGTATTCAAGCGTGGAGGCCATATAGCAGGAAGGACATAGATATGCTAGAAAGAGTGCAGAGGAGAGCAACTAAAATGATACCAAATCTGAGGGATCTTAGTTATGAAATACGCCTAAAAAAATGTGGTTTAACAACACTAGAGACCAGGAGATTGAGAGGAGATCAGATAGAAGTGTTTAAAATATTGAAGGGTTATGAAAATATTGATAGAAATATGTTTTTCTCAGTTAAGAAAGATAGAAAGACTAGAGGACATGATCTTGCATTAGCAAAGGAGCAGAGTAGATTGGATATAAGAAAGTTTTCATTTTCACAAAGGACTATAAATGAATGGAACAGATTACCTGCTGATTGTGTGGGTGCTAGTAGCGTGAATATGTTTAAAAATTAAATCGACACATACCTCAGACGGGAGGGATACACATAGATAAAAGGGTCGGACTCTCGATAAGCCAAGGGCTTCCTTGTCCACCTGCTACCTAGAGTTAATTATCTGGGTGGCAATCTTGTTAAATCTTGTTTAAGGTACAACTTGCCCAAAGATCACTGAACATACTTCAGGATAGTTCGTTTTCAAATCAGAAACGTTTATTTTTAATATCCAAGATGTATTTAATTTACCTGGTAGAGGCTTTCGTCAACGTATCACGTCGACTTCATCAGTACCGATGACGCTGAATGACGTCATCGTACACGTGAGGCATATGAGAAGTTAAAGAAAAATCCGAACAAGAAATATAAGGCAGAACTCATCAGAATGGTAAATTCCTTGGGGAAGGAGGGGAAGATCACCAAAGATCAGTACTGGTACTTGTATCCTAGGCTAGAATAAGTACCACGGATGTATGAATCACCAAAAATCCACAATGTGGCCTGCCACGCAGACCAATTGTCGACTACACACAGACAATAGCATACAGATTAGCCAGAACCCTTATGAACAGGTGTGAGACGATAACTTCAGAGGAGGGGGACAAGAAGGAAGAGGTGGAACATTTGAGAGGAGCTCTACCAGTATGTGGCTATCCGTCGTGAAAGACCAACAAAAAGACGAAGGACAACAATTACCGGAGCCAAGTAGTCATCCCATACGTAGAGGGGGTCTCAGAGAGAGTTCATCGGGGACTGAAGAAGTATGGAGTAGCAACAGCCATGCTTCCCCACATGGCGCATGTTGGTACATCCCAAGGGCAGCGTAGAGCTAGAAGAACAGGGCGAATTGCTGTACCAAATACCCGCAAGAAGAATTGTGGTGCTGAGTACATCGGGGAGACAGGAAGACTACTCAAAACACGACTGGAGGAACACGGAAAGGACATAGACAACACGAAATATGCGAAATACACAAGGAACGGGAAAAAAGATTGATGTCTACCATCAATAAATTCGCCCTTACAGACCATGCGACAACTGAAAACAACATCATAGACTGGAAAGGAGTGGAAATTGTAGAAACGGAACCCAACAGAAGAATCCGGCATATCAAGGAAGCCATTTGGATCAGGAAAACCAGAACACCCATCAACAGAGACGAGGACAATTACGAACTGCCTCACGTGTACGATGACGTCATTCAGTGTGATCGGTACTGGTGAAATCGACGTAATACGTTGACGAAAACCTCTACAAGGTAAATTAAATAAATTCTTGGATATGAAAAATTAAAGATTCAGATTTTACAAATTGCCCAGTTGGCATTTGACCTTTCCAATCCTACAGTACATACGATGCACTATATACCACCTTTTTACTGAAAAACCATTGCTATGAGTAACGAGCTTCGAATTTTCATATAGCTATTTATTGACTCGCAACGTACATTAACTTTCTGGACACCACAATTGGAATATGTTTGAAATACAAAAATGTAAATAACTAAATATTTAAAGCATGTATCGAAACATATTTGTTTATAAACGCGCTACATAGAGCCTATATGGCGCATTGCAAGCGGCAAGTCAAGGCAAAGCGATACTTGGTGTGCGATCACTGCCACAGATGGGTAGATTTTGCATTGTCCGGCTGTGGGAGGACATGGGCAAAAACCATGGAGGAGAGATTCACCTTTCAGTGCATGGGGTGTTGGAAGGTGGAGTGTCTGCAGAAGGAGATAGTTAGGTTGACAGTCATTGTGAAGGAGATGGACATGGGAATTAGCAAGGAGACAGGTCGAATGGAGAGAGACGACAGGGAGAGAGGTGGGAATATTGCAAGACTGAAGGAGGATAGTAGTGGCAAGAAGATTGAGGAAAGGAGTTTGAGAGGAGGGAAGAAATTGGAAAATCGACGACAGAAAACATGACAAGCGTGAAGGTGACAGGGGAGAAAATGACCGTAGAGAAGGAGGGAGGGAAGATGGGACGGGAGAGGAGAGAAGAAAATGAGATGGGGCGAAAGATGAAAGGGACGAAAGGAAGTGAGAGAAAATGTGATAGAAGAGAAGTCGATAAAAGAGACGATAACATGAGGAAAGGTGACAAGAGAAAAAGCGACAGGAAAGAACGGATTGGAAGAGAAGACGAAAGGAGAGAAGACGGCAGGGGGAAAAGACAACAACCAGACAGATGCAAACCGGAGAAGGAGCTACTCTGAGGCAGTGATTGAGGGGCAATGAGGAAAGAGAGGGTGTTTATGGGCCATTCCATTATGAGAAAGACGGACAAGACAATAAACGAGGGGAAGGACGTTGTTGTTTGTCTACCGGGCACTAGGATAGAACATGTGACTGAAAGGGTAGAGAAGGTATTGAGGCATGGCAAGGGAGGGTCTATACTAGTACACGTAGGGACAGATAATGCAGACAGGGAGGGAACAACTGGTATAGTACAGAAGTACAGACAGTTAGTGAGGAAGTTAAAGAAGACAAGAGTCGAACAGATTATTATCTCAGGAATGTTGCCAGTAATGGAAAGAAAGAGCAACGTATAGAAACTGCAAAAGGATGGCGATCAACGCACTAGTTGAGCAGATGTGTGAAGAAGAGGGGGTGGGATTCACAGATTTATGGGGATACTTTGTTGGGAAGGAAGATATGTACATGAGAGATGGCCTCCATCTTAATAGAAAGGGGGCAGCAGTTTTCTCAGAGAACCTGCTGCGATCTGTTGATAGTGAGACAGGTTGCATCTATTTAAACTAGATTCGCAGGGGCGACTCACAGAGAAGCCTGAAAATGGAGGCGTAGATAAAGATAGCAAAAATAAAACAGCAAAGAACAGTCTGGAAAACTCTTCTGAAGCTTGATATAAATGTGTTTGTTTAACTGCAAGGAGCATAGTAAACAAAAGAAATGAAGTAAACGTTATAGTAGAAGATATTGACCCTCACATAATTGGTATAACCGAATCCTGGACCACCACAGATATATCAGATGCCGAATAGGGACTGACAGGATATGCTTAGGAAAGATAGAATAGGAAGAAAGGGAGGTGGAGTTATTTTACATATTAAAGAATCTATCAAAGCTTATGAAATAAAATTAGCAGATTGTGAAGAACCTGTTTGGTGTAACATAGTTAAAGGAAACTCAACGTTAACAGATGGGTTAGTTCATCGAAGTCCAAACATAAGCATAGAAGAGAATGAAAAAATACAAAACGCTAAAAGGGAAATAATCGAACGGGACTGTATTATTATGGGGGATTTTAACCACGGGCATATACAAAGGAAATCTATACAGAGTATGGGGAGTGAGGACCACAAGTTTTTAGAAGCAGTATAGGATACATTTCCACAATGGAAGGTATAAGGACGAAAGGAAATATTTAGCAAAGATAAACTGGAATAATACACTGAACAATAAGACAGCAACAGAATGCTGGAATATATTAAAGAGTGAAATTAAGTGCATATTCGATAAATTTGTACCCTTCAAAACAAGAGAAACGGTCCAAAAGAAACACTTTTCGAAAGAAGCCATTAGAAAAATTAAGTATAAATAAATGATGTGGAAGTCATATAGATGTACTGGAAATAATGAAGGTTACAACAGTTATAAAGAAGCACTGAACCAAGCTACAGCTGAAATTAGAAATTCAAAGAGAAGCTATGAACAACAATTAGCTAGTAATATAAAACATGACAGCAAGAGTTTGTATGCGTATGTTCGAAGCAAACAGAAAGTTCAAGATAAGGTCGGTCCTCTAGAAGATAGTGCTGGAAATATAATATCAGAGGGATTCTTAATAGCAGAAGATCTGCATGAGTACTTTAGTTCAGTATTTACCAGGGAAGATATTAGTTCACTGCCAGTACCAGAGGCTAAAATCAAGGGGGCAGATTCAGACTATTTAGGACAATGAATTGTAACCCCGGAAATGGTAGCTAAGAAAATAAGGGCTATGAAGGATAATAAATCACCTGGAGTGGAAACAAGGCCAAAACTACTATTGGAAATTGTAGAACAAATTAGCGTACCGGTTGCAAAAGTTTTCAATTTGTCATTAGAAGAAGGAGTGGTTCTTTTAGAATGGAAAGAGGCAAACACTATACCATTATTTAAAAAAGGTTCGAGAAAGAAGTCAAGACCAGTGAGTTTAACATCAGTGATTTGCAATTTTTTAGAAAGACTAATTAAAGATCAATTGGTGGATTTTCTTGTTAAACAAAACTTGATAAACCCATCTCAACATGGGTTTTTAAAAGCGAGGTCATGCTTAACAAATATGTTAGGATTTTTGGAAGACATCACTATGTGGGTAGATGAGGGATCACCAGTAGATATCTTCTACTTAGATTTTCAAAAAGCTTTCGACAAAGTACCACATCAAAGATTAATGCTTAAGCTAAAGGCCCGTTGCATAGGAAATGGTATAATAAACTGGATAGAAAAATGGCTGATTGACAGAAGACAACACGTAGTAGTTAATGGAGAGGCTTCAAACAGGAAATCGGTATTGAGTGGGATAACATAGATATCAGTACTAGGACCTTTATTATTCTTAATATATTTATATCAACGATTTGAAATTTGAAATTTACGGATGATACAAAAGTATTTAGAAGAATTAAAAGTGATGGAGATAGACAGCATTTACAAGATGATATTGACAGGTTGATCAAATGGTCTGAAAAGTGACAAATGCAGTTCAATTTTTAACTAATAATACCGCTGTACAAAACAATAGTGAGGCCTCAATTATAATATTGTATACAAGCGTGGAGGCCATATCGCAAGAAGGACATAACATAACATAACGTTTATTTGACCCCATATAGGTACACAATTAATTGGTTTTTGAACATCACTTATGCTGTAATAAACAACAAATATAAACATTATGCAGACATACATAAACGTATATCATTATATGTTCAACATACTATTCAGAAAATACATACAAACGCATGTACAGCTATTATGGTATTGGTGTACCATAGATATTAATCATAATATAGCTTATTCAATCGGGGTCGGTGACTCCTATTAAGACACAATTGTCGCTATCATAGGAGCCACCCTATTTACGTGATAATTTATGTGGTAATTTTACAAGGTGTCTATCTCATGTATGTTTTTTTGGGAGTGCTTGTTTTATGTGAGAATGTAAGTTTGTATATGTGCTGTTTGCCTGAAGCTAGCATCAAATGTATTGTATTTAATGGTTCTGTTGACATGTGTAGCAATTTGATAGAGTGCATGAATCATTATATTTGTGTAACAAGTATGTTTTTATATAAAATGAGAAGACTCGCAAGCTGTGAGTATATATTTTGCCTTTGATTATATCGGGGGTGTCATTTATAGCATGTGGTAGGCTGTATTTGAGACATTTCATTGCAAATTCATGCTTAGTTCTAAAAGTATATATATAATTTTTTTCACGAGTATTATAATTATGTATGTTTACACTTGGGATAATTTGCCAGTTAAGTAAATAAGGAGGTAACATTTTATGGATGTATTTAAAGTAAAATTTTAATTCATGTAACTTTAATATGTCTTCTACTTTTAGTAGTTTAAGTTTTTTAAATAGTGGTTTAGTGTGTGAGTTGTATTTGTTTAAGGTTATTATTCGCACGGCTTTTTTTTATTTTTGTAATTATATTTATTTGGTATCCCCAAACCATGGTACAATAATTGATATGAGATAATATTAATGTGTTAAATAACAACACTTTTATATCTAAAGGTAATACATATTTTAATCTGTTTATTATGCCAATTGTTTTGGAGCACTTATTTGAAATTTTCTCAGTGTGTTTTTTCCAATTTAGGTTAGTGTCTAAAGTCAATCCTAGAAAGTTAAATTCATCTACTCTTTCAATATTTATATTATTTATTTTAAGCGTAAGAGTCTGCGTGCGTTTATTAGGCATATGAAAAATCATGTATTTTGATTTGCTTTTATTTAAAGATAATTTATTTACGTTTAGCCACTCATTAACTTTAAAAAGTTCTTCATTTATTAAGGATTCTGTACTTTTGTTGCGTGTGTTGTTGTTGTTGTTAAGACATTTTAAAGAGCTAGATAATGTGGTGTCATCAGCGTACATGACTAAATTAAATAATTGACTAGCTTGTGAGAAATAATTTATGTAAATGATAAATAATAGTGGTCCAAGGATTGAACCTTGTGGGACGCCGATTGTTATAGGTAAGATGTCTGAATTTATTTGTTCAAATTCAGTGTATTGTTTCCTGTTTTGTAAGTAACTTCTGAATAACTGCAAAGTTGAACCATTTAGGCCATAGTAAGTTAATTTGTTCAGTAAAATGTTATGGTCAATAGTATCAAACGCCTTAGAAAGGTCGAGAAATACATTAATTGGTTCATCATTATTATCCATTTGAGTTATAATTATATCTATTAGCTCAAGCGCAGCAAATTCCTTTGAATATTTTGCTCTAAAACCATATTGATTATCAAATAAAAGCTTCATATAATTGAAATATGAATATAATTGAATAAAAATTAATTTCTCTAACACTTTAGAAATTGTGGGAAGAAGGAAAATTGGTCTGTAATTTTCAAATAAAGATGGATCGTCTTTCTTAAATATAGGAATAACGTTTGCAATTTTTAGTTTGTCTGGGAATATCCCGGATTTTTAAACTTGGTTTATTAACAGCTTTAATGATTTTATAATTGCAGGCTCAATTATCTTGAGGAATTTTGATGAAATGCCATCAAATCCAGAGCTGTTTTTTGTGGGAAGATTATTAATAGTTTTCCTAATAGTCTCTTCATCAACATTCTGAAACGTAAATACAGAATTAACGTTTTTGTTTAAATAATAACTATAGTTTTTGTTACCTTTAGATTTAATACCTTGTGCGATGGCCTGAGCTATATTTGTAAAATAATTATTAAATTGTTTTGCAATACCCTTTTTATCAGTTATTTTGGTACCATTTTCAAAAAAAAAAAATAGTAATCTACGGTTTGTACGATTTTTTTAAAGAAATTCATTAATAACTTCCCAGGTATTTTTTATATCATATTTAAATCGATTAAATATTTGTTCAAAATACACTTGTTTGGCTGCACGAATATTTTTCTTTAATATCGTATTATAAGTTTTTATATTAATATTAATAGCTTCATAGCTTGTCGAATTTGGTTGTGTCAATTTTAATTGTTTATATAGTTTGTCTCGATATTGAATAGATTTTAGCAATCCTTGTGTAATCCACGTTGATCTTTTATGTTTATATTTATTAAATTTCACCAGCTTAGTTTGCATGTGCTTATTTTTTGCCCGTATAATTTCTTCGTAGATTATATCATAATTTAAATTTGTGTCTGCATTTATATTTTTATTTAGCTTATTGTATATATCATTTTATTTTATTTCGTATTTAACTTTATGCATTGCCTCTTCATTTAGTATATTTCTTTTTACATATTTAGGTGGAGATTCAGTCTTTAAAGAGACGTTGATGAATATAACATACGGCTGATGATCAGAATTTGTTTTGATTAAAATCCCTGCAGTACTCTCCAATATAGATTTATTAAGTTTACAAAAGAAAATTATCTATTAAAGTACCATTTGTTCTAGTAAATCTAATAGGAAGAGTAATTTGCGGGTAAAGGCTGTGTGATATTATGGTGTAAAAAAAGTTACTATATGCATCATTTTCATTTAATTTAAGCAAATTTATATTAAAATCTCCTGTGATACTGAGATTGTTATTAAAGTTGTTTTCCATTGATGATATTATAGAAGTAAATTCATTTATAAAAGCATTTAAGTTATCATTAGAAGTTCGTGGAGGTATATATATGTTTCCAATGGTTATGCTCTTAGATAGATTACCACCATTTATTTGGACTATCATCCCTTCCCACTGTTCGAACATGTTTACATTTAATATATACTCTGATCTATATATATATACTGCACGTCTTACCTTGAGCTAAACAGTCTTAACCATGTAAGGAAAACTGTGATAGGTCATCGTTTTCTGATTTCCAAGTTTCTTGTAAGCAGATGACATTACATTTAAAATTGTTACTACTTAGCTCTTCTACAAAAGCTTCCAGTTCGTTAAATTTAGAATTTATTGATTGAATGTTAGTGCTTAAGATACTAAAACGCGTAATGTTTATCTGTGTAAGTTTGCTAAACTTATCAAAGTCATAATATGATGACCGACGTATTAGTTGAGGTTCATAATTTTCAACATCATTTGTGTCTAAGATGTTAATTAAGTCATTGTTATTAATACCTCCTAAAAAGGAGAGGAACGTATCGTCTAATGTCACGCCTTTATATAATTTGGTATTTATCATATGTATTTGTTATTATATTTGTATGTGTGAATGAGTGTTCAACAAATTGTGATATATGCATATACCGATAATGAAATATATTTATGGCATTGCCTGTCGTAAGTTTTATAGACGTAATGCACTGAACGTAAATGTGAGATTGATTAAACATGTAAATGTGAAAACAGTTTGAGATAGACATCTTGTAGTTTGGTATATATATAACAAAATAAAATAAAATAAGAATGATTTGCATAATGAATGCAAGAAGACCTTGTCATGGGAGAGGTGTAGAGCATACAGTATTAAAACGGTTTTACAAGCCACATATATATTACCTGAGTATCCGTAGTAACATACTAATGCATTTCACAGCAATAGAACGAATACATGTATTAAGATAAGTTCAGTGAGAAGCTAAAGTTTTTGTTTATATAAAGTACAGCAGTAAAACATAGTGCAATACAAGGTTAAGCATTTTGCTTCATTAACCATTATTACTGTGATATGATAAGATTTAATTTTACACATATAATCGCACACATACATATACATACTTGAAAGTTATTTCTGTGTATATATAGTAATATAACTACAGGTTTACATTTCACAAAAAAACAAAGATTCTGCGAAGAAGCTACCGCATTTACATCGTGTGCAATAACTAACACAGTGCTTTCATTTCAGATTTATACATCATATTTGTCAATCCATTTTTCTGACAATAAAAAAGAGAAAAATATATATTATTAAATTATATATATTAAATACATACGTATTTATATATTAGCTATACAACTATTTCAGCTAACAAATATACAAAACAACATGACTAGCATTCAACTCAAAGAAAATTATAAAATATATATTTTCATAAGAAAACAAAATAAATTACAGTTTCAGTTTAACGGGATGTGCATCAGTGCACAAGGAGCTGGAACTAATATTTCTAGGAAACATTAACACTAAATATTATGTTACAAAAATCACTAAAAAAGAGTCCACAGAGAAACTGAAAGTCGAGAGTGCAACAAGTCATTTGCAATTTAGATAGAGCAGTTTAAGTAGATTGAGCTAGGAATGTCACCAGATACATTGATAATATTCCCAATATCTCTGATGGCACTGCAATAACACTTGCATGTAATCACTGAATCAAAGTAGAAAATACAGTTTAACATTATGCAGAAGTCGACGTAATGTTGTCATGTGTTTACGTCAGCTTTACAGATATTGTAATTTGAGAGAAGGAAAAAGGAGAAGAAGAGAAAGAGAAAAAATAGCTTGTAGAGAAAGAACTAGAAAAGATAATAATAATTTAAAACGATTAGATAGATATGCTAGAAAGAGTACAGCGACTAAAATGATACAAAAACTTAATGATCTTAGTTATGAAATTCGCCTAAGAGAATACGGTTTAATAACACCAGAGACCAGGAGATTGAGAGGAGATCAGATAGAAGTGTTTAAAATAATAAATTGTTAAGAAAATATTGACAGAAATATTTGTTTGTCAGTTAAGAAAGACAGAAGGACTAGAGGACATGAAGTTACATTACGAAAGGAGTAGTGTAGATTAGATATAAGAAAGTTCTCATTTTCATAAAGGACTGTAAATGAATGGAACATTTCTGCTGATTGTGTGGGTGCTAGTAGCGTGAATATGTTTAAAAATTAAATCGACACATACCTGAGAAGGGCGGGATACACATAGATAAAAGGGTTGGACTCTCGATAAGCCAAAGGCTTCCTTGTCCACCTGCCACCTAGAATTAATTATCTGGGTGGCAATCTTGTTAAATCTACAAATGTATACAATATATATATATATATATATTTATGTATTTTTTTAATTACATACACGCAATTTTGTTATGTTACTGCTTCATTAATTAATTAATTAATTAATCCCTCCATTCATTCATTATTATTATCCTTATCCGTTCATTCATTCATTCAGTCCTAAGCCTCAATGTGTATGCATGTGATCGTGTGCGAGTGGGGCGTGGTGACAGAGGATCACACGGTGGTCCTGAGCTTATACCCACTTACAAGTGCTAAAGCACCTTCCTGGTCCGCCACTTCAACGTTGTCGCGTCAAGTAGTCAGGTGGTGTAGAGCATTCAACAACATCGGCGCGACGTAACTGTATTTCCCTATGGGCCACTTGTGATATTGTGGCTGTGATTGGTGACAGAACGGACGGTCGTCACCTGTGTTCATCCCGAAACGAAGACATGTGAGTAGTCGCCGTTTAAAGTGTTTAAAAGTTATATATATATATATATATATATATATATAAGCACACGCACATATACCCACTATATATAAAGCTAGAAACAGAATTACGGACTCTTGCTAAACACTGGGCATAACACAGATTCTTTACCCGTGCGCGCGCGCGCCAGCGTACACACTCATTATAATATCTTATATATATATATATATATATATATATATATATATATATATATTATAGTGGGTGTGAGTGTGTACGCGAGTGGATTCCATGGTCTCGGAGGAGATGGCGTTACAATACACGAAAGACAGCGTACTAATATACTCAGTTATTACAGCGTTTCCCAAAAACAACGAACACAACTCAAAACCAATTAATTTGACCTGTTTAGATATACATACAATGATAACGTAAGTAATAAGTAAAGTCATGGAGACTCCCTTTAAGATGTGTCACGTCGCTAGCATGGGAACTACTCCAGGCAACGGACATCGTATTCATACTTCCATCGGTGCACTTCAGCAAATTATACTCAAGCTATGCTGTGTCTAAAACACTTATAATTTATTATCTTTTTTCGGCTCAGAATTTTTACTGTCATCCTGTATCAGTTACTCTAACGGCAGCAACTTTGAACGTAGCAATTGCCGTTGCCACATACTGGAACTACTCGATATGATAATGCAAGATATACGGTTGATGAAATATCGTTTCAATGCAATGGTGTTTATGTGGTGTCGTTGGTTACATAACAAGTTTTGGTAATTGATATACAGGTGTGTATATATATATATATATATATATATATATATATATATATATATATATATATATATATATATATATATATATTGTGTAATGGTAAGATATTGTATCGTAGTTAAGAAGTGTATATTAATGAAATGTGGTGTGTGCGTGTGTGTGTGTGTGTGTATGTGCGTGCGTGCGTGCGTGCGTGCGTGCGTGCGTATCTTGAGTGATGTGTTATGCAATGATTGGAGTTTTGTGTCGTTTTATTTTGTATCTGAATCATCATGTGGAGAACTACGATTTATGATGTGCGGATGTAATATAGAGACAGTGACTATGTATGTGTTCTCAGGTACCGATGTTCAGCCGCCTGTTTCTATGTTCTTTCGCTTCGTTGGACCATTGGCCCCTGATTTTCCAAACGGCCATGTACATATCAGAAAATTAAAAGATAGTTATAAGACGTTATTATTTATTTGTTTTGTATGGATGTATTATCTGAAGACCTTTCTGCTACCTGATACAATTGAGAGGATATTAATTCATAATCAGTGATACCGGTCACTGTGTTCCGTTGCCAGGTTAGGTATCTGGGTATGTATCGTCCTATTCGCCGCGACAAGGGCTGAAGGCGGGAACGAGACAGAGACAGCCGGAAAGTCGGTCGCTCAACCACCGGTACAGAGTAAGTGAGGCCCGTTATTGGAAAATCGCAACGGGTTTTTCTTTGAAAATTAACGGGTCTTTTGGTTTTTGGATAACGAGATTTTTTATTTTTAGGTACTGTGATCTTGTGTTGGATCATAACGTGGTTTTGTTGTCCCAATAACAAGGTCAAAACAGCTTGTACTAAGTGTGAAAGCAAATGCAGGGGTGGTGTAGTTTGAAATTTGATTTAAAGTAAATACGACTGTGACCCCTACGTGACCCCATAAATTTACAAGTAGGACTGCGCCTGAAATGTCAAGTTATTGGAACGCTGCGTAAATATAAGAAATATATTATGTTCTAATAATAATAATAATTATTATTGTTATTATTATTATTATCGTCTTCCAGTTGCCCGGTGCGGCTCCCGCCTCTACCTTGTCGAGACACATCTCTGCTGTAAGGGTGACGTCATCCTACCTCGACCCAACGAGCACATACAATGTTGTGGCGGTGCACGCTACGATAGTCGCTTCTACGTTTGCTGCGGCGAAAACGTGGTGTTCGGAAAACATGGCGCCTGCTGCGAAAACAAGTGGGGATATGACGACCGCACCGCCATTTGTTGTGGCGGGAAGGTCGTGAAGAAGCCGCACCCTCGAGCCTACTGTTGCAATGGACGCATCTGCATATCGGCTGAGTGACCGCCGTAGGACTGTGGTCGTGTATTGTTGTTGCGTACGATGCAGATTATATGTTCGCCTTTAGAACGTATTCCGTTACTGGGTCTTGTACGTTGCGGGGTTGCTACGATAAAATCAGAATCATGCGCGTGACCTACAACAAGTGTTACCTTTGCCAACAATGTTGATAATGGTTATTTATGTACGTTGCATTACTATTGCGGCATGACAAATCATATAATAAATAATAATAAACTTTATTTACACACAATCAAATCCGGGACTAATGACCCGTACACGGGTGTTTATAAATCGGCAATCATCTAAGAAGCATAAAAACGCATTTAAGAGAAATAAATAAGAACAAATAAATAAATTTAAGAATATATATATTGTATAGTAAAATGTATGGGTAAATGCAATGATAAAGTAAACGATTAGCAAAAGTGCTGAACAGCTCAACGTACTTAATAAAAAAAATAAAAAGCCTAAATTACATTAAATAAGTTGTTCAGATAGTAAAATGTGATTCTGAGATAAATAAGACTAAACATTTAACATATGCAAGAATAATACAAAGGTTAAATGAGGTCTGACTTTGTTTGAGTACAGAAATGTCTTAAATAATTTTCCAAACTACCTAATGTTCTCAATCGCGCGTAGTTCCAGAGGCAGAGAGTTCCATAATGTCGGCCCAGCATATGGAATGTCCAGAAGCAGACCACCGCCAGAGCGTAGGGTCCTGCGTCGTGAGTGACGATGTAGCAGTGACGCGAGATACACTGGCGTGCCTGCATACAGTGCCGTGTGTACAACCATGAGTAACTTGTACTCGATGCGCTTTCTCACTGGGAGCCAGTGTAGCTGTTGTAGGACCGCAGTGATAGATCGCCGGTCACCTCGTCGAAGTTGCATCACAACACGAGCGGCTGACCGTTGGACTCTCTAGACGGTGCAGCAGAGGGTCAGATATACCAAACAGCATCGCATTTCCATAATCACTGTTGGATGTCACAAGTGCACGGACAAGACCTTTGTAGACATTGGTCGTCATTGTCTCTCGTACACAAGCAGTTCTCGAGAGATGGTGTAGTAAGCACTTCGACATATATTTGCCACCAGCATTGCCATCGATAAATGAGCATCGATTGCAACGCCAAGGTCACGTGCAATAACCGGACACAGCGCTTGAATGTTGTGTTGAAGGAGTGACGTTGGCAGCGGGTCCAGCTCGCATGACTTGATAGCAGATGCTAATATTATGTTCTTCACGTCTGCCGGAGAAGCAGCTTCGAAACACACTAAACGTGCATTCTCTCAATTGTTTCCGTCCACGGTTGACTAGACGGCTACATGCATTTCCGTAGATTCACCAACAATGTTCTGGACAGAGATATGCTTCAGCGGACACTACCACAAGTACGCAATGTTGTGGTAGGGTGAGCGCAGCTTGGCAGCGCAGACATGTGTACGTGAAGTTCAAAAAGATCGATAGCAGCAGCCACGCCCCAGAATAAAGGGCACTTTTAAAAGTCACCGTAAAACGTGTGGTTAAAGATATAACAAATCATAGACCTTACATTTGTTCGAATTGTATGTTCACAACTTATAATACACAGCACGAAAATAATCCAGGATTTCAAAACTTGGATAAAAGAGATAATAGACAGACCGGGAGCTGCCACACACAGCATCGCTACAACCTCGTTTTCAACTCACATAACAAACATTCCCACATACAGTTGACACTTTACAAACTGTGTCTTAAGTGTTTGTCATAAAGAAAATCGTTAGGTGCCAGAATATCAACACGACGTAATGTCTAAGCGCTCCTCGTATTGGGCAGCCATTTTTTAATGGTTTCACTGAGGTTTGCTGGACAACAGGTCAAGTGATTGATAGGTCAATATATGTGTCCAATACGTCGCGGTTTGGCTATGTCGCAACCAAAAATATGCGCGCCAAAGCTGTTTGTATCAGTATGTATGTTACTGTTATAAAACTAGGGCCGCATGATATCTGCTAGATCAATCGTCCCCGCATACAGTTCTCGCTTATAGAAAAGGTAAGAATTCCAGTATATATTTATACGACGGAATGTCCGACCGCTCCATGTGGCCGATATCCATATTGATGGTTTAGCGGACCTTGTTTTTAGGCAATTGTTCGCATCCGTAGAAATTGTGTAGATTGTATACGCTTTGTCTTTCATTTATCTTCTGTATTATACAATTCCGAAATAAAACATCTAGAAAGATCTGGTGTGACGTTTTCCTTGTAATATATACATAGCATATGAACACTTAGAATTAAGAATTTTTTACTGTCAGAGTCAATATTCCAATGTCAATAGTCACGGCTTAGTAAAATTTAGATTTATTAATGGCGTAGCGACTGGGGCTACAACTATTCGTTTTAGAGGTGTCGGCCGGCTAGAAGTCAACGGTGTTTTATACCATATTCCAACAGGAATACTAACGTCGTAACAACGTCACTCCACATTTTGCGTAACTATTAAATCCTAACATACACCAGTCGGGTTATAATTTGCCGCGCTATTGTGAGTCCCTTTATTGATGCCGAGCATTTGAAATTATGTATTTTCATATTATGGTGTGACCCCAACACGTTGTCTTGTGTATGCAATATGCAATATCGTTATGAAGCAAGAACTATTCAACATTAATCGATAGGTCGACCACAGTATATAAAATATATTTAAGCATTCCGAAGCATTCCGAACGTAGTCTAATAGAATGCGTTAGCGCCTTTCAAACATAATTTAGCCAGTCGTCAGCGAGAAGGAAGTGTTTACTACGATATTTAAAGGTCCTTGTTCAAGTGACATCCTTCTCAGCTTAAGTGGCCTCTCACTACAAATATGCAGCAATACTAAGTGCGACACTTGTATCACCATGGCGACATTGCGTTCTTGACCTTACATCTTAAGAGAACAGCTTGAGTGAGGCCCATTAAAGTACGACGGCGCATGTATTTATTTATGTTACGCTGAACATACCGAAATGCGTCTCTTTAGCAAGGGAGCATCAGTTAGAAACTAACCGCGTGGTGGCGCGTCCGTATGAAAATTAAAGTAAATGACGTCCTGTATATACTATTTGGCGGTTATGATTGTAATTCTGCTGTTTGTGGCACATATTTCAACGATGTTGTCTTTTCGCTGATGTAACAGTTATGTAGCTTCATTCAAAATGCACGGAAGCAGACAGGCACGCACGCACACACGCACGCACACACGCACACATACACACTCTAGTGTAATACAATCTCTAATTCCGGATGTATCCAGCTCATATTGGTATGCACTGGTACTCAAAATCGGCGGCACGCACACCACCATATCACCTCATTTCAAGTTTTGTCCAGTTTAATTGTATTTATTAACCCTTTGTTTAATTATCGGACAGATGAAGCATCGCAATTCCGAAACGCTTTTTTATATTTTAACGTGATTTATTTGGTAAGTCAGCGCTTGTTATTCAAATAAAATAAAATCAAAAATTTGGAAGAACTTATTGCGATGTGACAGTGTCAGCTAATTTATTTGGATTGTCAAAGCAGCCATCAAACCACCTGCAAACCAATGCAATCACATATATATATATATATATATATATATATATATATATATATATATATATATATATATATATATATATATATATATATATATATATATATATATGTAGGCACTAGTTGAGTCACACCATAGACTGATCATCCTAAAGCGACCCCTGTAATATATTATTTCTACCCCCATAGTATCGTAACGTCCCCCCGGTTACGATCATTTATAATAGTTACGATAATATAATAGTATTATAACTCCCCTTTGGTAATTTCACCCACCAAATTTTAGTTAGCATGTGATGTTGCGTTGCAATTAAGTAATATATTGAGAAATACAATATCATTGGGTATATTTAAATTCCTTTTAAATATTGTTTCATACCTAGTTTGTTTATATAAAATTTATTTTAACCATACATTGTACGGGAAATGGCTTTCTGGTAGTATGCATGACGCATGTATGCATGCCTTTTTGGAGTGTTACACAATGCAAAATTGCTAATACAACGTATGTCTAAACATATGAGCAACATTAAGGAAGCATTTGGTACAAACAGAGCAAAACAAGCGTATTTGTTGCATATTTGTATTACAACATATATTGGTCAAACGTGGAGAATAAATGGGGACAAATTACCACAGCCGGGGGCACGATACTATAAAAGCATTTCGACCCCCTCCCCCGGTCATAATACTTAATAATAGTTCGACCGGGGGAGTCACTTCACTATGGAGTCACGATACTATACTACACTGGCGTAGTGATTGAAATGCATCAGGTTGCTGCAGCAGAAATTTATGATTTCGTCGAAGTGAAAAGGTAGAGAAGTGTCCATCATTCAGATGGCGCGACATACACACAATCGCAGAAGGCGGTCTCCCGAGTATTCACGATAACGTTTGTTAAGTGGTAATTAGCACTGTGAGCCATGTAAAGGGTGCCCAGTTGATCGGCGGACCTATCGTGTGGCTCAGTAGTACCACGTGTAATGTTGTCAGCAATCGATTTATGTCTTTTTAGCGTCAGGTACGAACTATAACATTGTTTCAAAACTGTGAATCTCGAAAACAGTGAAGGCGTTACTTTTCGTCCGAGGGGGTTGTTATTGAATCCCTAGAAGCTTGGCGCCCGACGGGAAAAACCGTCTAGGACGAAAACGTTAACGTATCCGCGCACACACAACCACACACCGATGCACGCAAATATATGCATGCCACTCACGCACGTACGCACGCACGAACGCACACACACATACATCAACGCGAGCGCGCGCACACACACATACACGCACACACACACGCACGCACACACATATACATTAATGCGAGCGCGCGCACACACACATACACGCACGCACACACACACACACACACATTTACTTATTTGTACCCGATATGTTTTACTGTCACAAAGTGGTTTGAGTCTGGCTCAAAATAAAAGGGTTAATCTATGCTTAATGGTACTGTCATCACTCACGTGCCTGAATGCAATATGTTACACTAGGGCCATCTTGCGAACAAAGCGCAAATCATAATATCGGCTGGCTAACAAATTATATATGAATAGTTATTATACTAATTTTACGACTAAGAACGTCAAATTTATTATGAGTAGAACAGGTCTCGATGCAGGGATTAATTTTATATATAATTGAGGTAATTTGAGGATTTTCAGGAGTTGACAATTGTGTGTCTATTATGCAAGAATGTTTATTTTAAACCCAAACGAGATGAATAGAGTCTGACCGAGGTTCCAAAGATTCGGGAGCGCAGTTTCTGGGATGGCTTAGTTTGTGTTAAATTTTGCTATTGGCTAATTAGACTTCCGGCGTTTGGATGCCATTAAAATATTTAAGAGAAATGCGACCATTTCAACGTCAGACTACCATTATTGCATTGCTATGAGCGTTTGTTATAATTATTGTTTCCAAAACATGGGACTTATTGTCGACGTGTTTTCGTCCGGGTCTTGAAGTTGTAACTTCGTCGATATTTAAATGCAGACAACCTTGTATTATGGTTCCGTTTGGTACTTGGGAGAATTTCCAGTGACAACCGTCATGGTTCTACAAGATTGAATTACTTCAAAGGCGTGAGCTCATTGCTCATTGACGACAGCTGATTCGTGTCGTCTCTTATACACCTTGAACACTTAGAGCGAGACCGTCGTACTGTCGTATACGTTCTTTCTTCACATGGCGCATTCGACACACGCCATATTCCATCGTGCTGTCCGTCCGTTTCTTCACGTGACGATCTTCAACGATCGTCGTGCCATGATACGGCGGTATCTTCCTCGTGTAGTCATAGTAGGCTGCGACGCCTCGATATTTATATTCATTGGAAATGCCGGGGTTAAGTGTTGCGTCCTCCCGGCATACCCCTGCAATCGGTGTGCATAAATGCTCGTTATTCCGATAATTAGTTATATCGGACTTCACGAATCTCTTTTTGGGTGAGCAGTAACACTTTGTTATTATTCCTTATAACATACTTTATATGTATCTTTACATGTGCTACATTAGTTTATAAGAGAAAATCCTTAATAGTTGGCCAACTTATATATGTATCTTTACATGTGCTACATTACTTTATAAGAGGAAATCCTTAATAGTTGGCCAACTTATATATGTATCTTTACATGTGCTACATTACTTTATAAGAGGAAATCCTTAATAGTTGGCCAACTTATATATGTATCTTTACATGTGCTACATTACTTTATAAGAGGAAATCCTTAATAGTTGGCCAACTTATATATGTATCTTTACATGTGCTACATTACTTTATAAGAGGAAATCCTTAATAGTTGGCCAACTTATATATGTATCTTTTATTTGGTTTATTGTACTCATTAAGTGGGTATTCCCCTTGGATTCCCACATTGAACCCCCTGTGTTGTGTCACATTCATGTTCTATCCATCCTTGTTGCACCTGGACCTTTGTCACGAGTCAGTCACATTTGATGCCGTCAATCCATGAATCACATTTCTGACATTTACCTGTTGAAAGAAGATGGGAATTGGACGAATTCCGCTGTGCGTTACTACCGGTATGGTGCCACTTTTACCAGTGGAATATCAGAATATTATATTCGTGATAACTGGTGCCCTTGGTTGTTCCATGTGTGGGCGTAGGTTAGTTTCATTTGAATTGTGACAACTATGTCAGATGCATTACCTTCACTAGTGAATTACACGACGTAACTGCATTATTAAATATAACTATTGTATTACCGATTGTATTACTTTATCAATAGTACGCAATTTCGTCACGAGCAATACTGCTTGTAGTAAGCATGTCAGATTGTTAATTATTATGAACAACACTACAGTCGTTATCCTGAACGCAGAAGCATAGCTGCTGGTTACCATGGCAACACGATGTCCTACAATACAAATTTGTGTGCATGGGCTATCGTAGCACCAATCGCAACAGCAGCAGCAGTAGCACCAGCAGTCGAATACAAGTTAGGAACGTATCCATGAGTGAACAAGTCAAGTGTAATTTCGCAATAGGGCTATTAGCAATAATGTACTACAGGTTCATGTACTAGATCTATTACTACAGTGATCAGCAATAATGTACTACAGGTTCATGTACTAGATCTATTACTACGGTGATCAGCAATAATGTACTACAGGTTCATGTACTAGATCTATTACTACAGTGATCAGCAATAATGTACTACAGGTTCGTGTACTAGATCTATTACTACAGTGATCAGCAATAATGTACTACAGGTTCATGTATTAGATCTATTACTACAGTGATCAGCAATAATGTACTACAGGTTCATGTACTAGATCTATTACTACAGTGATCAGCAATAATGTACTACAGGTTCATGTACTAGATCTATTACTACAGTGATCAGCAATAATGTACTACAGGTTCATGTACTAGATCTATTACTACAGTGATCAGCAATAATGTACTACAGGTTCATGTATTAGATCTATTACTACAGTGATCAGCAATAATGTACTACAGGTTCATGTACTAGATCTATTACTACAGTGATCAGCAATAATGTACTACAGGTTCATGTACTAGATCTATTACTACAGTGATCAGCAATAATGTACTACAGGTTCATGTACTAGATCTATTATTACAGTGATCAGCAATAATGTACTACAGGTTCATGTACTAGATCTATTACTACAGTGATCAGCAATAATGTACTACAGGTTCATGTACTAGATCTATTACTACAGTGTGATCGAGTTGATCAACGCGAATTTATAAAATTTGCAGTCCTCATATTATAAAAATTTATAAATTTAGCATGCTACCAAATCAAAGAGAAACACATTTTAATATATTATATTAATTGCTGATATTCTTTGATGATATGTTAAAATAAATTATTCTGCAACCTGTGTGTTATAATTCAGTCAAGCTATACTGCAAACGAAAAAAACGATGGTTTCGCACAACTACTGGTAACTGGTTAGGCTAACAAATACTCCGAGCGACACACACGGTATAATTTGCCCTTCTGTGTGTCCATCATGTAATGCTCACATACACCTTGTGACTTCACGCAAATGTCCAACAGCTTGCCATCTATGGTTCAGTGTCAGACGTGTTTTCAACAACACCGTAGTATGAAGCTTTGAACTGAGTGAAAAATAAGGAAATATCACTATAACCACGTAAATTATATGCACAATACGCCTATGTCTCTGTTCCTCCTGTTTTCAACGACAATGCAGTGTGATTCTGGGAAGTCGGTGAAAAGAAGAAAACACCACTTTGTAACATGTAAATGATATGCATATTCACCACGTGACTGGGGAGAAACAACCTCAGCGCTGTACGACGCAATAATGACTCAATGATGATACACTGAGTGGTCGGCGTCCGTTCTCCATTTAAAGCAAGTTGGCACGACAAGATCTCTGCCGTTTCATAGGTATTCCATTGCTTCGGATGATATCGAGAAGAAGCGAGTTTTACTAACTTGCTGGTCCTGCTGCGAATGGAAATTATGAGGCAACACCATTTGTCAGGTCATCTCTCTGCGAGCCAAAGCTTTTAATGAGAAAAGCCATACATTTGTGTGGGTGCTCGTAAAGAGCACCCGTTTAGTGCTAATCTGATCCACATCTAAGCACAAAATAAGCCATACTAATTAAACACCATGTAAAACGACTTTTATACAAAAAGATGCCACTGTCTATTATTTTGCTAACTTGACCTAGTACTGCTTGTGCAGTGCACTGGCCCGTATGCATGAAGAACGGATAACACCCTTATCCGCGTTTAGCGGCTATCCGGCGGATAAACGTAATAAATCGGTATGCACAAAGCGCGGATAGGTCTATCCGGTGACGTAAAGGCGGATAAAGTTATGCATATATTTTTTTCTATGTTTAGTGGCCTATCCACCGTATAAAAATGGCTGCCATTATTTTACAACATTACCGGCAGCGACGAATGTTGAGAAGAAATCGAATTTTCAGAGATCGAAGCCATCCTTTTGATGTGTTCGATGAATATGAAATCTTCAAGCGGACGACAAGAAATCGTGGCGATAAGAGACGGGATTGCGAGAAACATAAACATATCAAATAGATTGGGCTCGCTGACGCCGTTACAACAAGTCCTATTAACGCTGCGATATTATGCCAACGGCAGTTTCCAGGATGTGTGTGGGGAACTCATCGGCGTTGACCAATCCACCGTCAGCCGGACAGTTACACGGGTCACGGAGGCATTACTACGTAGAGCGCCTAACCACATCAAGTTGCCGAATCATCGCCAAGCGGACAAGATGAAGGCGACATTTTACCATACGAATGGGATTCTCAATGGCAATGTGGTTGGGTGTATCGATGGAACTACAATTCGTATTCAAGCTCCGTCAGCGAATGAACACGAATTTGTCAACAGGAAGGGGTACCATTTCATCAATGTGCAGGTAAGTGTATCATTATCCTCTAGACTAGTGCCACGTAATTTAAAAAAATTAATGAATGTGTGCCATCTGTAAATCGAGCGCCAAACATTTATGTTAGGCGCAGTTGCTGGACCTGTGGCTGTGCAATGACAATGATGAATGAATAATATGGATGCGTAATCTGCGGATTTTTGATCTAACAACTGCGTCAAATACAAATACGACATTGTTAGTAAAACAGGCAGATGTAAACAAAACAAAACCTTAGTATAACGGATTTATGTCCACCCACTATATGTTATGTATGTTATATCCCATTTTTTTATCGCTAGTTTTGAGCTTACCACAGTATTCGAGATAAGAATAAGTTACGGGACGATGGGTATGAATGTTTTATTTTTCGTACTGTGTGTGTTTGTACGTATGTACATATGTATGTGTCATTGTCGGTACAACTACGACGTTTTTAATAAAAACAGCCAAACAAAAACAACACCAAACATTGGTAAAACGGATTTATGTCCAGTGCATGTACTGGGTCAGTGGGCGTTGATAAACTTACCTCATAACAGTTATAAGTAAATGCGTCATTCCAACTCTCGTTGATCGTGTTGCGCAGTACAGAATGTTATAAATTCTGAAATACTAAATACGTGTGCTGCATTAAAGGTTATTTTAAAACACTATCCGACAGGTAGTTGGTTTTGCCGTTACGTACTGTGGTGCGTGTCATAAAGCAGACACGATTATTATATAATATGTTATTAAATACAAATGTATAATTTGTATCTATGTAATTAATCATGTAGCAAGTAAATGTGTATCATTGTTAACTGTGTCACCGTAAGTATGTATGTATGTATGTATGTATGTATGTATGTATGTATGTAAGTATGTATGTATGTATCATTGTATGTATGTATGTATCATTGTATGTATGTATCATTGTATGTATGTATCATTGTATATATGTATCATTGTATGTATGTATCATTGCATGTATGCACACACAGACACACGCAGACACACTCAGACACACGCAGACACACGCACACACACGCACACACACGCACACACACGCACACACACGCACACACACGCACACACACGCACACAGAAAGTGGAAATGTGATTTTTCCAACATTTGATTGGTAGAAGTCGAGGTCACCGAAGCACAAGATGAGATGCGTGCAAGAACAACAACAGCTCTTTCAGAGTTAAAGTTAAACACGTATTCGTGGAAGAGTTAGCTTGTGTGTTTGCTTTTATTAATATGATTGTTTTGGCTAAAAAAAGAAATACATTCATTTCACTGGATTACCTATGGTTTCTTGCGCTGAAGTGAAGTTTTGTGAATTATGATGATTCCACACTGTGAACTTTATTATAAGTTATTATATCCTAAACTAGTTTTGACGGGTGTACCCTTTAAATCATTGTAACTTTAAAAGTAACCATCGTAATTGAATACTACCAGGAGGTAGTATTAATGTGCCTAAACTGACAGACACAACTGCATTTGCTTCACTGTATTGGTCATGGTAAAAGCAATAAATAAGTTGATATACTTTGTTGGTATGTTTAATTATGAATACAATCAAATGAATACAATAAAAGGTGTGTGCATGTAAGCACTTTTTCTTATATTAAATTTTTTAATATTGTTTGTTTCCCAGGTTATATGTGGTGCGGACCTTGTCTTCATTAACTGCATTGCCAAATGGCCAGGAAGCGTTCACGATTCTCGGATCCTACGCGAGTCATCTATCTTCGATGCATTTAAGAACAACCAAAGAAAGCCTCTCAGAGGAGTCATCCTGGTAGACAGTGGCTATATGCTGCGCGACTGGTTATTCACTCCAATTACGAACCTCACTACACGTCAAGAGAGAACCTACAACTTCCGACACAGTTCAGCTCGTACAGCAGTGGAAAGGGCCATAGGAGTTTTAAACAGAAGATGGCACTGTCTTCGCAGACTGCGTTTGGCACCTGCCAAGGCGTGCAGTATTATTACAGTGTGTGTGTTATGCTTCATAACCGTGCTAGGAGGCTGAGAGTGGAGGTTTCACCAGACTCTGACAGTGACAGTGACCCTGACCCCCTCCTCGGGGAGTTCAGATGCCGATGAACCACGTCCTCCAGACAACAACCCGGTGTCAGAACGAACCCGCGTTGCTGCTGGAAGAGGTGCCCGAGACCGAGTAATCAACAATTATTGTTGATAACGGTGTGATTGAACCTTGTCCTGCAACAACCCTTTTTCGCATCGGACCCGGCTTGCTGTTGGGAAAGCTGACCGAGACCGAGTCATTTTTATAGGATGTTTTATTATTGCATTATCGTTATAAAAATGAATTCACTTTATATTTGGACATTGCATTTCTCAATTATTAACTGTTGAATCAGTTGGAATAAGACTGAATTTCTTAACATTTTAGACCACAACAATCAATTGTACAACAAAGAGTAACACATGTCCACATGCTAATGCACTAACAAATGTCGGCCACAGACATGCAACACTCTCAGACACACATATAAACAGAGTCCCACAATCTTTAACAAACAGTGTATAAAATAAGGTGTGGGCAGCAATACCACTGTCATTTTGCAATCTAAGCCAGTTCACTCATTTCACTTGCCGAAATCATGTTCAAGCTTTTCAATCTCAAGCAAGACTTTTCTGTTTTTGTTATCCATCAAAACAGTCATCATCTTGGTTTTTTTTCTATTTCGCTGCGCAGGTAGTCAGCAAAGAGGCCAGTTTCGTCTTCCAGCCCTTTTTCCAAGCACTTTCCACTTGGATTTTGGTGAAATTTGCCGTTTTTACTTTTTGTCTTTAGCGTCACTCCTGTGCCACTGACACATGCTGCTCCTGGGGCTTCTTGTGTTGCACCTGTAATGGATGCAGCTGCAACAAGACATTATGTAGAATGGATGGCTGTATAATTTCTAGTATACAGTGATAACTTTGTGTGATTGAATTTTTCTTGTTTGGGGGGAGTTTGGAGATCATGCCTACTCGAATACATCAGGCATGTATAATAATAAATATTAATTTACATAACATTAAAGTAATTTTCATTTAATATTGTTAAAGTAATGATTAGTCTCATACAATGTGCTGTCTTTTAACTGTTCTTATCTGCACGTTTCCCCACCCAAGATCAGTGAGGATTTTCAGTTATGATTATTTTACAATAATCGCCACAGAATTCCATTATCCAAATATTTCACTTTCTGTGCCACATAAACACACGTTCTTGATATCATGATCGGCGAGGCGAAGTTTACAGTTGAGAAACGCAGCGTCGACAATTTTCAAAAGAACCCATTTAAAAATCCCACAAAACCACATGACACAGTATGAATGCGAATAATACCATGGTCCCTGCATTCAAACAACCATACGTTTTTAAACAACTACAATTTCCCACATGGGTAAAATTTTATTAAAAAATATATGTTCACCCGGGGACCTGGCTGGGTTGGCATGAAATTACCCTATTGTTCATTGTTAACATTTTGTAAATACTGCATTTTTTTTCTCTCCAAAAAGTGCTCAAATATGGCCACTTATGTATTCGATGAAATATAACAACAATCTTAGACACCAATGTGTTTAGTATTTATATATTTCACACGGCATCATGATTTCCCTGTTTATTATTTTGAATCACATGAGAACTTACAAGTATTCAGATTGGTGTCCAAGACTTGTATACATTCAAATTCCGTGCAGGTGTCTGTCCCTTGCACTGAAATATAGAAAACATAAAATATGTGCAATTTCTTCATAAACAATTAATAATGTTTTTAATAATAATAACTTACTATTATTACATAATGTCCAATACTGTACAGTGGTATTTATTGAACAACTGGAATTAAGCAAACCATTTGCTTATATTCCTTATTCATGTGCTAAAATTGTACACATCAATTTTTGGGGAAATTGAGTTTCCACCGTGAAATAATCCGTAGCCAATATCTAGAGTGAGCATTGTTTAAACCAAATTTTTTGCATTTTTGACATTCAAATTGCTGTATCTCTGGAAATAATGCGATTATATGTAACACTGAGGTATCCTTTTTCTGTCTCTCTGAGTGTGCGCTATTCAATCATGCATTAAAAGCAATATGCATGTTTTTCGAGAAGCATCTCATTTTGGCATGATGGTTTACATATAAGGACAATTTCACAGTAACCTACGTTTACAGAGTGCCTTAAACTATTCGTCTCTCGTAATAAACTTCGCTGCACCAAATTTAGCAGTGGTGCGTTTGTTAATCAAACTAAGAAAAGCGGCGTGTTACCGATTATCGCAAAGATAATATCTTCATACGGCAGAGTTGTCTCTGCCGGCCCACCGCCGGTTTTTTGCTGGCTCCTCTGCCGGTTCAAGACAGCCCCTTTGAGTGCCCGCCACTTATATTTTACCTCTTGCGGCGACCGCTCGACTACACCGCACGCACTAACTTTCGATGTTATCTTTCTCCAAACGTAATAATTTTTTTGTCACTGATTGATTGTGTGAACTAAACAGGATATAGTGGTCGACTCCTATCTCTTCCAGAAGTAGTATGATTTCGGCGTCTGTGAAATTTAGTTTCCTCGGCCTTTTTGTCGTCTGGTTGTTTTCCATTTTCGCGGAAGTTCCAGAATCCCATGGGTGGCCTGGAATTCCCCAGTCTAAACTTAACAACGACCGGATAGCTATCCGCGACCTATTCATGACTTGTGCATACGAAATGGGAACAGAAGTTAAACGCGAATAGCTATCCGCGGATAGCGGCTATCAGCGTTTAACTTTATCCGGTCTACATGCATACGGGCCATATTGAAGGTGGCAAAACAATTTCTAAACGGTATGGAAAGTGTTCTCGTTGGGATTTGTCGTTGAGAATTCCGATACCGTTCAATCATGCTGCCGAACAGTACCGACCATTTCTGCGCTATCTCAAAGCAATGCTGAACATAATAAAAGCAAGAGCTCGTCTTTCAAAGTGAAATGTTTTTCTGTCAAACCTTCAAGACCCTATTATGTTGCAGTATAAAACAGATTATCTTGCAAAGCAATCTCCTAATGATTGCGACAATTTCGGTAACATCAGGCTGAGCGGTAAGCGAATTTGCAAAGAAGCGACGAAGTCGTCAAATCATCCAGTGAAGGCGGCCCCAAGGACATCAAGAACACCGACAAACACTGGGTTGGCATATCCGATATGCGCATCATGATCGCCGCAAAATTATCTAGTGAACGTAAAATTTGAAATGTAAACAGTTCGGCTTTCTTAAGGTGTAAAACTTTGGGCAAGTTCGTTCGTTCACTATACGTTGGTCCAGTTCACTCAGCTGTATGAATGAGTACCTGGCTGTAGACAGTGGTGGATATCTGCGTACGAATAGTCTTCGCGCATTAATTGCAGCGTGGCTGGATACCTCCCGGATAATTCGAGATGGTGTTCGATTGAACACGTTCGCCAGGGAGTAAAGTGTAAAGCGTTTTGAGCAGTCCTGAGGACTGGATACTGCCTTCTATCAGAACCTTTTTATTTTTAACGTGCGACTGTTTAATGTCGAAACATGCACAGCTGGTCAGCGTTTGTCTACCCGGAAGCACCATGTTCAAATGCCCGAAACTGAGTGTCAGAACGCAAAGGTGATCTCGTAACTCAGTATTTTCCAACGAACGGCCCGCCAATTCCAACCAACTAACTAAAGTCACACGCACACGCACATATACATGTGCATAAATATATATATATACATATATATATATATATATATTGGGCATCATTTATCGTGCTGACATTTTGCATGTGATCTACCGGGCCCGTCGATATGGTTCGTAGATTTAGACATTTTCGAAATTCGTCCGGGGGGTGGAGAAGTTGAGGGGCTCACTATTTCAAACGGCTGTACGTGGAATTCCAGCAGCGGAATTTAATATTTGTTATATCATCGTAAAGATAATTATGCCATCAACAAATATGTCGCTGATGTATGCAGAAGTTATTGACGTTTGAAAATCATCAGCGCTTAACATGCATCAGGCCTACCTGTCGTTGGACACGTCCGCACGCTTATAAGTAGCGCCCTCTTTCGCATTTCATATATTTCCTACAGATGGAGATATGTGTCATTTTGTCATTTAACGTAGACATTATCGCCCGTCACGTCAATGTATTATAACAAATGAGCGTAAAAAATTATAGTGGTTAGGAATACGATATATCTATAATATATCCGTTCGTTTTGCATGTATCGGGCTGAAATTTCAACCCAGCATCCGCTGTTGCTGGATACGTCAGTTAAACGGGTGAGCGATTGAGATTGAGATTTCTGGCAAAAGGTTTTCTTACCAACAAGTCAACTGACAAGTTACAATTCATTAATGCGGGTAGGCTGGAAGAATTTTGGATGGATTTGGGGTGTCTGGTACATAGGACTGCTTTTTCCAAGGGCAACGCCTGGTAACTCAGCTAGTATATATATCATCATCATCATTTTGAGCCGTAGTATCCCGTGGTTGGGCGAAGGCCTCAGCATGTCGTTTCCAAATCTGCCTGTCTTGCGCTATCCTCTGCCAGATGGTGCCCTTCCAGTACTCGTCTAGTTCGTCTCTCCACCGTCTTGCCGATCTTCCTCTAGATCGTTTCCCTTCGTAAGGTCTCCAGGTTGTGATACGCGATGTCCATCGGTTATTTCGTAGTATGCTGATGTGCCCTGCGTAGGTCCACTTCTATCTTCTCATTTGTTCTATCGCGTATATGACCTTTGTCTTCTGCCTTACCAAGATGTTTGTATTTCTCTCCCTATATGTGATGTTTAACATACTTCTTTCCATCTTTGTTTGTGCGGCTGCTAGCTTGTTCTTTGCCTGGATGGTGAGTGCCCATGTTTCCGCGCCGTATGTCAACGCTGGATGTTCGCATAAGTTTAATACTTCTCTCTTCAAGCAGGTTCCAAAGTTACCCATAACTGTGTTTGGCAAATGCTGTCCAGCCGGCAGTGTGCCTTGTCTTTGTTTTTGTCTCTGATACTGTATCGCTGTCCCAGATAGACGTAGCTTTCACTGTTCTTTATCTGTTGTTATGTATTGGTGTGTCATTTTCAAGTTTCACTTTTGTCTTCGAGATGTTCATCTTGAGGCTTTGTTTTTCACTTTCATCAGCTAGCTCCTGCAGCTTGTTTTGTAGTTCTTGTGGTGTAGAGAATGTCGTCGGCGAAGCGAAGATGGCTGAGATATTCTCCGTCTATCATCAAGCCTCTGGTTTCCCAAGTCAGTCTTCGGAATATGCTTTAGAGTGTTGCCGTGAACAGCTTGGGCGATATGGTGTCACCCTGTCATACTCCTCTCTTGATGTTGATCTTGTTGCTCTTTTTGTGTAGGTGGACTGTCACCGTGCTGTTGGTGTAGATGTCTTTCAGGAGATCGATGTACACATCTTCTAACCCCTGTTCGTGAAAGGAGGTCAGTATTGTTTGGGTTAGTATCTTTGTGAGTAATTTGTAGATGTTTGATAACATACATATCGGTCTGTAGTTCTTTAAGTCTTTATTATTTCCCTTCTTGAAGATTACCACCATCTTTGCGTTCTTCCATGCGGTGGGTATTCGTCTTTCTGATAAGCATTTAGTATACAATTTAGACAGTGTCTTCGAGATTATATCTTCTATTGCTTTTAATATTTCATTGTTTACATGGTCGTTGCCTGATGTTTTACCATTCTTCATATCTCTTAGCGCAGCTTCCACCTCCTATGGTGTTATCTCTGGTACCTCTTTTGGGTCGGGGTGAATTATGGTACTCTGTTCACTGTCATATAGCTCGGTGTAGAATTCCTCTATTCGTTCCATTATCATACCTTAGTCTTGTATTTCTCTACCCTACTTGTCTAGAAGTGTAACCAGTCTGTCTCGGCCTAGTGCCTGCGTTCTTCTTGCTTTCTTCAGGCTTGTTGAAGACATAATCGTTTATCGTATTATTTCTTGTTTGTACTATCTGATATCCTTCTTTTTGCTTTAATTTTGATGGTCTTGCATATTTCTGAGTACACTTTGCTTTTTTGTTTGCTTTTTACGGTCGCCGTTATCCACTATTTCTCGTCATTTCTTCATTAGTGGTCGTGTCGGTGATGATATCCTATTCACCACATGCCTGTTGATTGCTTTGGCTACACTTGTTGCACTTAGTTGGATCATCTCAGTGATGTTTTCACTCATGGTGTCGATGTCGTCTAGTTCCTGTAGTGTCTCGAATCGATTTCGCAGTTCGAGTTGGAATTCGATCTTTTTTCTTCCGATTTGTGTGGTATCTACACTCGGTGGTCTCTTGTTTACCAACTTCTTCCTTTCAGCCTTGACGTCTAGTTTGATGTTGCTCATTACCATTCTGTGGTCACTTCCAATGTTGACTTGGTTGATGACATTTACGTCAATGACCATGTCTGGCTTGTGTGCCAGGATGTAGTCAATTTCGTTCTTTGTTTCTCCATTTGCCTGTCGCCGTTTCTTAAATGTTTGTTCGTTATCTTCAGCTTGTAGAGCTTTGTTATGCATAGAACAAGTTCTGCTACTGTGGGGCTGATGCTGTTGATCCTCACTATATTGTCTTTCCATTTGTTGTTTATGAGAAAGCCTACTCCAGCTTGGCCGTTGTTCGCTGTGGAATGGTATAGTAGATGGCCGCTTTGAGAGGTAGTGAAGCATTCCTCTCTTCTTCTGACTTCTCCGATCCCGATCACATCCCATACCAACTTAATTCCCCTAAGTTCTTCCTCCAGTTCTTGTATCTGTTCATCTCTTAGTAGTGTTCTTACATTATATGTTTGCATCCCCTGCACGTAGCCTTATTTGACCCGAACCGCCTCCTTGGTCATAGACTCTTTCGATGATCCTGGGGACTGGGGGCCTTGGCTTCATTGTACTTTGCATGCTGGTGTTGTTGGCCTACCCTTCCACGCTGGTCGGTGCGGGTTGGAAGGGTGAAGACGTAGGGTGAACGAAATTGCCCAAGCTTAGACACGGCAGCCGATCCAATACCGAACCACTACTCAGCCGGCGCCTCCAGTCGAGAGTCCGGTACTCTAACTACTCGGCCACTGCGCCCCGCTGTATATATATATATATATATATGTATGTATATATATATATATATATATATACATACATACATATATATATATGTATACGTCAAGAGTTAGACATTGCCAAGAGCAATCAAAAATGGCCATGATCTTTCACACAACAGTGTTCGTTGGCTGAGTCGTGGATCGATTCTGTCAAGATACATAACGCTAGCGTAAAGTAGCGAGCTGTGATAGTGTTGTAATTAGAGACGACTAGCTGATGCTAATTCAAGCGAATCGGTTATCATTAGTGGTACGATGTGTGCTCGCCATTTATTAATCGTGATGATAGAACGTCATTAATGACTCACTCAAGGAAAGTTAAATAAATTGAGTGTGATTTGACACAACAAGCGAGCGGTAACGGTATTTTAAACCGAGATGAGTAATTGATGCTATTTCAAGCCAATCAGTTGTCATTAACGGTACGATATGTGTTCGTCATTTATTAATATTAGCAAAACTGCCCATCCTTCGGATGACGCTACAGCTGACATAACTATGTAGATACGTCGGTCAATTTCGCTGCACTCTAAAAGTCGCCACGTTATAGTATCGCTTGATAAACGTGTTCTCACGCTAGGGACATTTACCTGTGTATTCATTAATTAGTATAAACAATAAAAAAGAATGCGTTTTGTAAAAAAATATATACTTATCACTCGGTAAAATGCATATAGTGAAAGGGGTATTTATGTAATTAAGATACACAAATATATACCAGCATTGCTTACTTATCAAATATTATTGTCAGTGTTTTGCCTTACATAACGCGAATATTGGCGCTCACGTGTTTTCGCGGCAACGCAGTTTCGCCGTTTTAAAATTGCCAGTACGTCTTCACTGAAAGCAAATGGTAAACAATTTGTTTGTACAATGATTAAACAAATCCCAGAGATTGAGAATATGAATATCCTATGGGGGAGTTTGGTCAGGTTTTTGAGTAAAGGATTTTTCTATACTGCGTGCAGCGAAATTTGGAAGCAACATTAAATATACTGGTGTAGCCAATTTCTACCGACCGTAAATCGAATATGTTGTTTTCACACACAAAAACTGAAGACATCAGTTGTTCGTCGAATCGATGTCTTTTCCTCCATAAAGTAATCCAACACGAGTAAAACAGTAACTTTTTGGTTGCTAGTCGGCATTGATTTCGCACATAGCCAATTGACAATTGTAAGAATATGTTCTCAACATGCCTGCCCCATGTTGAAATTTTGTTTCATTTTTAGCAATAAACAAAACACTTCTGACGATTTGTGGAATTTGCTGTCGTAGGTTCTTAAAAAATTATTCTTAGTGCTAGAATAAACACGACGACAGAGTTTGAAATTTCAAACACAACAATAGTAGGGGAAAGTGACGTAAGTTGGGCCAATTTCGCTGGTTTTTTTTGGGGTTCTCACAGTTGTCCTATGCAACGTAGAAGCATCTAATTACCATCATTATTAAGCCAAAGGTATATCTTATCCTTTTGGTTAAAGTTAGCTTTCTGTTGGAGAGGACCACGGAATGATGTGTGTTTGGGAAAAAATGTGTCGTACTGCCCAACTTGCCCCCTCATAAAGGTACGTTGGGCCAAAAATGGAGGCAAATTGGGCCATAAATAGAAAACGACAATTTACGTGCAAAAGTCGTAATATCGGCATGTGTACGAATTATCTATAAATAGAACAAAACAAAATTCCCAACATACTATT
The DNA here is from genome assembly GCA_963995525.1 of Escarpia spicata. Classification (NCBI taxonomy): domain Eukaryota; kingdom Metazoa; phylum Annelida; class Polychaeta; order Sabellida; family Siboglinidae; genus Escarpia; species Escarpia spicata. The sequence goes on along the minus strand of OZ023207.1, from coordinate 13,606,786 downwards.
TTAATTGCACACTTTGGCATTTATCTTGCTTGACGGTGGTTGTTTGAAGCTTACCAAAGCATCATTTATTTTGATATGTGTTTTGGCAGAGTGTTCAACATGACAAACAAGTGAAGATTATTGGAATCCGATACTGCAGAAGAAGAAAAAAGTGATTTAATACGGGCAGTTTTCTCTGCTATTGGCGTACATCATCCTAAAACTCAAAACTCATTCCTGCTTCTGCACAATTGGTCAACTTAGACTGAACCCTTCCTAAACGTGATGGATAATTATTTCAATTCCAGTTTCTCCAAACTGCATGGAAATGAGAAATGTTCGGCAGTACGGACGGTGCCACCAGCTGTTATTGGTGCAGGTACAATCTTCAGAATGTAATTGGTTTCGAAAATAGCCTCGTAATTTTCGTCGATTGGAAATGTAGTTTTGCCAAACGCTTTTCCCAAAATCTTTTTGAGAAAACATCCCTCAGCAGTAGAGTCGTTGTTCAGTCAATCGATGCGCGCAATGAAGTTCTCACTTCTAATCTTCCCCCCGACTTTCACGACAACAAAGTCACCTTCCGTCAATTCAGGCGAGCTTTCATCTAAGTCAGAATCCAACAGCATCATCTCCACATCACTATCATAGCTGCTTTCTTCGATGACCTTGGTTATCGTCCTTTTCTGAACCTTCTTATTCGTCGGGAACAGCTTAGACTTCGCGGTGCCTGATTTTTTTTGTCAATTTACGTTCTTCGAGCATCTGAGCGATGTCAATCGGAACTGGAGTGGCGGTGAGTATCTTACTCAGTCCTTTCTTTCTTGCCTTTCCTGCGTTTCACAGGGCTCAGCTTTCCGAAGAGATACGAGTTCGGCCGGAGAGACTGATGGTTTCGAGGCAGTCGTAGGATTCACATGCTCAAGAGTTTGAACGGGGCGGCTGTTATTCTCATCTTCGGAAATATACTGTAGGTCTTTAATAGCGGGATCGATAGCAGTCGACGTTGACGGTTACAAAACATTGCCGCTCCGTTCCGCGGTAATCCCAGGTAGCTCATCTTGAACAGACTGTGGTCGGTTGGTTACTTCTGCTGCTTGAAAATCAACTTCCGAAAAGAACTGATCATTGAATGGGAATATTCCAGTTCTCTTGTATCCCGTGATGACATTCATTGGTGTCATCGCCGCCATGTGTGCTTCATTCACAAGCGTTGCAATGTTACATATAGTAACCGGTTTTCCAGGATTGGATCGCATATGAGCTTTCGTGGTTTTGTTGAATGAGTTTTTGAACGGGAAGAAAACGGAGACGTCGAGCGGTTGGAGCTTGTGTGAGGTGTGTGGAGGTTATGTTACCATGATGATTCCATGGCGAAGTCGATAGCTGCTAGACTACAATGAAATTCGTGGCTGTCAAGAATCAACACAACCTCTATAGAGCATGTTGTCACATTGACGAAATGTTCAAGGTAACGAACAAACAAGTCTTTGTTCATCCAACTTGAGCTACTGGCAACACCAATAGTTCCGGGTGGACCTCCATGGATAAAGTATTCTCTGTAGTTGACGCGAGGGGAAATGAGCATCGGCGGGAGAGTATATCCATCGACACGGATCGTATACACAGCTGTAACAAGCTCACCACTTTCCTGAGAGGTAATGGACCCAACTTGCTTAGCACCCTTCGGTGCTACGACACTAGTTGGATTGTGTACAATGGCTCAGCCAGTCTCATCCAGGTTGTACACATTTGTTGCTTCGAAATTCTTCTCGTCGAGAATTTTCGCCAGATTTGTATAGAATGCCTCGGCATTATGACGATTGAATACCGTCGCTCTGGCGAGTGACGTAGGTTCTGGTGTTCGAATACTTAAGCTATGCTCAGAAGAAAATCTCTTCCACCATGCTTGTCCAGCACGCTGTTTTTCGCTCCATTAAGCCGGTATGTTGCATCCATTTTAACGGCGAATTCATAGGCCAGTTGTTAAACTTTCGGTTTGCTCAGGCCGTAAAACTGTTTACATAGAATCTTGATGTGATACGCAAGATCATTCTCCATTTCCATTTCCTCCATTAGTATTTGATGAGCATCTTTTGTGCCTTCATATCTCATGTTAGATTGCTCGGTCACTTTCATTTTGTTGAGATAGCGCTGAAGACTGGTTCTCTTGAATCCTAGGTCTCGCGCAACTTTACGCACATTCTGTCCATTGCGAACGGCAATTACAGGTTCTTCGTACGTTGCCAGTGGAACACTACCACGCACAGTCCGTAAGAGTTGCCCGTCACGCTGCAGCGCTGGTTCCAACAAATGTCTCCCGTCGGATATGTTAGCATGGTGTTATGTTTTGTTCCAAACTGTAATCATTATTCTGAAAATCATACTTGTAGTTCTTTATGGTTCCCATGAGTTGAACATGAGAAGCATATATCAGTGAAACAAAACAGGTATTTTATGTATTCTGGAACGTAAAAACGATATTGTAACGCAAGCTACTTAATAGCAACGACAGAATCGATCGCGGTAGAACATATATGTTTTGTTGTGAATCAGGCTATTTTTGTCGCAAAATGCGGAAGGATAACCTGTCAACATTGTACAATTATGTTATAAATGTCTTAAATCGAAGGATTTGATAATATCTTGAAATATGGAACAAAATCTATTTCAGCCCGACAGTTGGCGTTTTTGGTGAGCCTCGAACGGAGGTGCAATTGGCTGGTTAAAAAATGGTTTAGAGTTTTGAGCATTCGGCAGAGGTGTGCGTTTTCGCATGTCGCCGGCAACACTCTGACGACAATCACTGTTCACATTATTAAACTACTTATTATAAAATGCCTCACGTGTGTTTCCTTTATCTCATACCAAGTGTAGATTATTTTATGGTATAAATAAAGCACCTGCAGTACAAAATGATGTGTATGTGCTCTTGAGTAGCTTGTCGCCGAAATCTGTTTTCCTTTGACTGTTCTCCAACTTTAAATCCGCACCACACGTAGTTGCAAACTAATATTTAAATCTAATAACATGTATATGTGACCTACTGCAATTATTTGCAGCTGTTATCTTAATGCTATAGTCATAGAACAAACCTATTAACATTTTCAGTTTTCAACTTTATGCTCCGGCTTTCTTTGAAATAGTGTAGAAAGTTTGAATCGTGAATTTGACCAATTTACGTTACACTAAGCTACGTGACACCATTTTCGTTTATGCTGACAAATAATTGTATAAACGCGTAGCAAAATGTCCATGGTTAAATGACTAGGTAAGTTTAGTCGTAGTTTTAGTGTGAATAAATGGTTCTTAATTTCTCTTAGGATTTTACCCACTGTATACTAATAGGACACTTGAAGCATAACTCACTCAGGTTAACGGAGGAAATATAGCGAGAACAAATGTATTATGCATTTCTAGTGTGAGAGCACTTATTCTTCGATGGGCGATATTAAATTTAATGAAATGAGAACACGTGCCGCTCAATGGACCTGTAAAGAATACGTAACGTAAATTGTAACGTAAATCTAAATTCGTATACACGACGTGCGACTTCGATTAATGTTAAAATGCTTTACACGACAACATTAACAACATTATTATTATTATGTCAATTTTTGGCAAAGTTTGACATGCGTGTGCAGTTTTTGAAGCATTATTTAGTTTGTGTTTGTAGGAGCCATGGCAAAAACACCAGCTGAACGCCAGAAAGCTCACAGAGGTAGAAAAACACAGCAGATCCACATTACGGAAGAAAGGGGACAGATCGTGCTATGAAATATTACGTGCAAAGAGACAACCTATCAATGTAAAAACTGCAGGAAAAGAGAAGAAAGTAATGCAAAACATATCGAAGAAAGCTCAAGGCATTAGCAAGTACTGCTGCACAGCCATAAGTTCAAGAGGTGGCAGAAGAAAATGCCGGGCCTTGCGACAGCAGAACAACAATCTTGCCCGATACAACGCTTACTGTGAAATTGCCATTTCAAAATTCAATGAAGAGGAATTGCACTAGCACCATTGTGTCTATGCAAAACAAGACAATGCACCAACAAGAGGCGAAACTTGATGAACTCGAGAAAAGAAACAAGCTGTTGGAAAAGAAGTTGAAAACTTCACAGAAAACTGTCCAGCGAACTGAACATGCTGGTGAAAATAGTAGCGACAGACAAGGAAAAGACAAGGTGAAGAATCGAATCCGAAAAATCAGGCAAATGAGGACACAAAGAATTTTGGCTTCACTCCGACGAAAGTAACGAAATTCAAGGAAATTATCGTGCAACATCATGCCCTTCTTAACGAGGTGGGGAAAACACTCAACAGCGCGCAGAAGAAAGCAATTGCCGCGCTTCACATGATAGGGTGCAATGAAAGAAAACCAAGTTTTTATTACCAATGTTCGTGGTTACGTTATTAAATAACTTATTAGCATGATGGCACATGCCGTGCAACATGTTCACCTTTTAATTGTATCTCACAGTGAATAAATAATATACAGTAACTTTGATTATTTCGTAAGCAAATGTTGTTCAGTTTTTGACCTTTTTATTATTGTTCCCTTTCTTCTGATTTACGTTACAAAAACATGTTTGAAGGAACAACACATTTCAATACATTCCAATGTGTCAATATAATACTTTCTGATATATTGGGAACTTATACATAAAGCATATCAATGGTTTGTGAAAACACAGCTGCATTCTTCTTCGTGTGATGGACATCGGAACAACCTGATATGTGGAATTTCCTCAAAAATTATGGAATGCATAGAATTCTTGGATGAAAGTTGGTCAGATAAACAAACACTAAATTATGCTGAACATGTAAATGACAGTCTACCAATGCTATCAGGTCCTCTTGCTCAAAATACATGTGTATCAAATCGGGGAAGTAAATTCTTAACATAATAAGGGCAGGTAATTCACTAAGCGTCATTGTGTAAAGTAAATCCGTGGGCGTTTAAAATACTCATATTAAAGTTAACAGAAAAAAAAAATCAACTTTGAAACCATGTTTTTAGTAACATACATCGTAGAATATGTGATCTTGCAAATAAAATCTCTACAAATTAGATTTTGTAAAAAAACAACTGACCAGTTGATCAAGTGAAAATGTCTCGTTTTCGCTGGCCATGCCGATATGCGTCGGAATGTTATGAATATTTTATAAAAACCCTCCAGCTGAGGCTCACCAAAAACCTATCTGCACCCTCTTGAGGCTCACTAAAATCGTCAACGGTATCCCCACATAAGGTTCCCAAAACCTTCCGACTGCATCCTCCTTGATGATGACCAAACACCTCCAACTTATATAATACCGCTCCATAACTTCTCACCCTGAAACTTATGTTTTCTTTATTTCACGTATATTAATTAAATAGTATTGACAGGTTCTCCTTTCGCATTTTGCGGGGAAAATAGTGTGATGCACAACAACAAATATGTTGCACCGCGACCGATATTGTCAATGCGATAAAATAGCTTGCGTTACAAAGTTATTTTCTCGTTCCAGAATATTAAAAATATACCAGATTTGTTTCATCCGTGTTTGCTTCTCACTTTCAACGTATGGGAACCATAACAAACTACACGTATGACTTTCAGAATGTTGATTACATTGTAGATCAAAACGTAACACCATGTTAACAGATACGGCTGAAAACATTTGTTGGAACCAGCTGGGCCGGTTGCTAAGCGGCGTGACGTCATCACTTCGGTTCTCTATGAGAGAAAGATGACTTACTAATTTAAAACAACGGTAGGAATTTCCTGCACGAATTTCCTGTGCGGATACGAATCGAACCGCTACGTGGAGTGATTCAATTTCCTGCGTCCGCATCCGCGTGATCAAACTGATCCGCGTGTGTACTCATGAAACCACTTTTGTTAATGTCCACTGGGCACTTTATTAATTGTTTGCCGCATGCTACATGCCGCGTGCGGCACGCGGCATGTAGCATGCGGCAAATAATGAAAAAAGTGCCCAGTGGCCACATCCGCTGGCCGTTTCCGTACACACGTCATACTAGCTTTAATTGAAAGACGGCGCCATCTTTCCGTCCGACGGCGTACGTCTACTGGGGTGCACCGACAAACGCCGTCTTTTTGTAGCGCTTCTTCTACTTCGTGTTTGTAAGCAGCTATGACAGGATTGACAGATATGTCCCCAAACCGAGTAAGCCAACACTACCTGTGACATGTGAGTCCGACAGAAGATTCACGGGCCTCAAGGCAGCCCGCCCGCAGTTATTTCACACGCGGTTATACACAAAATAGAGAGTGCCTGCAAGCATACCGATCTCGAATCCCTTCCCTATCCCTAACGCGCTGTGCGCACTACGTCATCGCTTGTTGTGTTTATGCGATCGGATAGGTAAACACGTAACCGGCAGGGGTGATCGGTAAGCGCAATCCCTATCCATTTCACGTTCAAATTATGGATGAATCAAAGTAAACAATATGACAGCATTGTACATAGAACTGTTTTTGACTGATTAGCCGCCTCGTTTTAATTGCAGTTGTGTTTAAGTCATCAGAAAAAATGATTTTTTAAGACCTGTCTCAGCATGGAATACATAACGGTGGGGGCACGAATCATGCATGCAATGGTTTTTGTTGTTTTCACCAAAACATTATCAAATTCGTATGTAAGATATATATTTACTAAATCTCTAACTCATATTCCGTTAAATTTGTGCAAATAAACTGTTAGAAAAGTTGTCTTGGGTGAAGTACTTACGAATGTAAACAGTCAAATCAAAATCTTGTAAAAGGCGCTAAAAACCGCGCATCCTATCTTCGCTGTGATGTGCTTGTGTGCATAATTCCAAACTGATTTAGATGCATCATGGCCTGTCCATTTGAGCTTGTGATTAGGACCACATATCCAGCTGAAGAAGGCATAAATGTACGATACGTGATGCAGACACTCCTGGCGGTTACCTATCTTCAACAACCGACACCGATTCCGGAGCGCGTTAGGGATAGGGAAGGGAACCGAGATCGGTATGCTTGCAGGCACACTCTAATATCACATATAACGTTTACGTAAAGGCCGGGATACACAGGCACTTTTCACCCGACCCGAACAAACTAGACACGACCACACTACACCAGACTGACGCATTCCAGTAGCAGTGACTGAGTCATAACTGAATGCGGCGTGACATCATATATAGTTGAACACTTTCCACTACTTCAGACTGACACCTACTAGCCCCGAGCGTTAGGAGTTATGAGTTTGTTAAGTTTATATCCAGCCTCATACATTTGGATAGGCTTTTGGACAGACAATAACGTTATTCATCACAATGGCAACGGCATCCTTCGTGCTCTGGGAAACGACCTGTCACGTCATTGCCAGTTGTCAATAGCATGGGAAACCCAAATTCAATACCACAGGGACCGCAGCATTCACAGATCCATTTGGATGTGGATTCGCGAGACTTGAACTCCTGGAACCATTGCCCTCTGTAAATAGAGTTGCAGAGTGCGTGGTGTCCGTTATCGAGGCAATGAAAAATATATTCTGTCAAAGGAATAATATCACTAAGATATTCCAATAACCCCGGATGCTCTTTAACAGTATTCAGAGCGCGTAGCGTAACAAGCTTTTATTTGGTTGACCAGTCAACTGGTTCATCAGCAGATGCCCACAACAGATGGCTGTCGGTGGACATAGGACATGAAGAGGCTATCATGTGCACAAGAACATATCAATAAAAATAACAATATTTTGATACAAGATAGAGTTTGTGACCCTCAAAATTACATTCAAATTCAAAATTGAGGGTGACACCCACCATCATCTATTTTCTCATCCCATTGGTGATGCAAAAATGCCGTAGAAGAATAACATCACTTACAATCTGCGGAATGGCACAATTAAAAAAATGCATGTATCTTTTGATGGTGACCTTGTTCAACCTTCACTCCACAGTTAGACCACCACTTTACAATTTCATATCAATAATTTAATATATATTATACGTATTGTATCCCCGCAAAAATTATTGGCATGAAATTGGCCCAGTGTAGGTAGTCAAAGTAGATAATTATGCAAACATTGTAATTATACAACGTTTGCGGAATGGCGCAGTTTTGAACACTCATCACTTGGTGATGAGCTTGCTTGACCTACACTCCACACTTGCTGCACCACTTGATAGCTCCCCGTGGTATCCTGTATTTAAGGAGAGACAGTAGGCTTTCAAAATGTATATCACATGGGCATGAGTAAGTAGGTAACGTAGATAGGCTATACGCCACCATTGGTGCAGTATAACGTTTGTGGGATGTTGCCATTTCGAACATTTATCGCACAAACTCCATCAATTGAAACCTCCAAGTGATATATCGTTTTGATGGAAAGAAATTGTTCTTTCGTGATGTATGTAACATGTCCATAGAAACGAAGTCGATACAGAGTTATTGTAACCTAATAACATTCGCGGTTTCGGCAAAGTTCGGATATTCATAATTTCCTGGTGACACTGTTTGACCTTAGCTCCACACTTACTATACAGTGTAACAGCTCCATATCGTATCCTGTTTTGACCGGGAGACAATAAGCTTTCCAAAAAATATATGGCATGGCTATTTTATTATTAATAAAAGTAGATATGCAACCATTGTAATTATAATACGTTTGCGGAAGCGGACAATTTCGAAATATTATCATTTGACGATGACCTTGTTTGCCCTTGGAGTCACGCTAGTTCTACGATAGGCCTCGTTGTGATGGGGATATCCAGGATATACAATTTGGGTGCTTGTATGGGGAGGTGGGCATTTAAGTCTGTCAATTAAGTAGTGCCTATCGCTCGCCTATTGAGGAAATATAGACGAATATCATGAAGTTATATTGGTCAGAGCTAATTTGCATATTCATGCGCAAATGATTTGTTCACTGACATAATCATACCCAGAACACATCATTTTGATTGTTTGGATGTTTACAATTCGATATATTCAGAAAAGTTGTATATATTTTAAAAGCGATGACTAAGTTGCATATTAATGAGTTTCTACAAAACACGCTCAAGGGTGCGGCACCCGTAGGATTATTGACCTAGAAGATTAGAAGGTAAAAAAAATGCAAGAAAACATCGTGCGGACCTTAATGCACGGTCCACCTTCAAAAGGGCGTTTGACTGCCGGACTATAAGGCACATGGCTTGCGACCTTCCAACCTTGACAAACATGTTCGTGCGTGCAACGAACACGTCGTGATCCTCTCGTGACTGTTACGTGATAACCCACGACTTGTTTCTAGTAAATAAAACTAATCGCGTAGCGCTTTTCGCATCGCGTGCATTGCTGGTCGTGGCTACCAAAGTACCACTCCAGAACATCTCGAAAAATGCCATTCCTTTCGACTTGCTGGCTTATTCGTACACGGGTCGAGTTCAGCAAACGAATGCATTCGTGTTTGATACTTTGACGGAGGACGGTACTTGCACGGGGCAGCATAAAAACAATTATGTGAGTATGAATTGGTAGTGGCAATATATACACACGTCTATTTTCTGCTATATTACATTTAACACCAACCATTTGCTGTCACTGTTAACAACGCGGAATGAAAATTATAATTACAGTTTCCAATGTGTTCGCATTGTATTGTTTGTTGCAGTATTTTAAAACTAGCAATGAACATTCGACTTTGTCTGCTTCTTGCATTGTGGCAGACTCAATTGTTTAATTACGTTTGGTTTAAATCACATTGCATGTAATGACCCCTCTTAGAAAGTATATTTGTTCTAAACATTATTTGAAATAGTGTTTAAAAACACTTGTGTGCATTTTTTGTCAAAGAATTGCCAGTTGGTAGATAATATGCCAACGATTCAGTAAAACGAATGAAGATAGACAGAGGTTAACGTTGCGCGGTGTCTTGGAGGCAACGCACTTACTGTGTTCCCAAGGTAGTAAAATCAATAATACTGTACAGTCGGCATCTTCACGAATGCCTACTGTGTTAAGTCGAGTTCAATGTGCTCTTGATGTGTTTGGTCTCCCGTAGAACATTATGCATGTTGTTGCTAGTCTACTGCTCTAGGACATGTGCACATGTACACACAACGAAACCCTCCGACAACGTCAGTTGTCGATCGAGAGACCCCGGGTTTGAATCTGGTGCCGTGTTAGCAAGTTCGTTCACTCCATGTCGGTCCTTTTCACTGCGCTGTATGAATGAATACCTGGCTATAGACAGTGGTGGATATTTGTGTAAGATTTGTTTCGCGCATCAAATCAAGTGTAGCTGAATGCTTCTCCTCTAAATCCAAAAAAGTCAAGATGGTGTTCGACTGAACAGGTCGGCCAGGGAGTAAATTAATACTAAGGACTGGATAATGCGCTACATACGAACTTACCTTTACCTAGTTAGTTTACCACCGTCTTGACCAAAACATTGGTTGATGTTACAGGACGAACGTCGGATTATCATTCAAAGTCATCATTGCATTGGCAGCCGTCGTCGCCTTTGCAAAGAGCGATACTTCTGAAGACAAACGCGAGTCTGCGGCAAAGGATGACGTCACACTTACACTTGACGGTAATGACTTTGAAAGTGAGAATTACATCAGCTGTTTTTAGTAATAATGTCCATGTACTTACTCATTAATTCATTCGTTCACTCAACCACTCTTTCATTCACTCACGCACTCGCTAGCCCACTCACTCACTCACTCACTCGCTCACTCACTTACTAACACACACACCCACTCACTCGTTAACACACTCACTCACTCATCGTTAACTTACTCACTCACTTATTCTCTCACACACTTATTTGTTAAATCATTCACTCACACACCCCCGCGCACTCACCCACTCACTCATTCACTGACATACTCAACCACTCGATAACTCACTCACTCACTCACTCACTCACTCACTCACTCACTCACTCACTCACTCACTCACTCACTCACTCACTCACTCACTCACTCACTCACTCACTCACTCACTCACTCACTCACTCACTCACTCACTCACTCACTCACTCACTCACTCACTCACTCACTCACTCACTCACTCACTCACTCACTCACTCACTCACTCACTCACTCACTCACTCACTCACTCACTCACTCACTCACTCACTCACTCACTCACCCATTCACTCGTTAACTCACTCACTCACTCACTCACTCACTCACTCACTCACTCACTCACTCACTCACTCACTCACTCACTCACTCACTCACTCACTCACTCACTCACTCACTCACTCACTCACTCACTCACTCATTCATTCATTCATTCATTCATTCACTCACTCGCCCACCAACCTACTCACACCACATTCACTCGTTGACTCACTCACTTACTCATTCAGTCACTCACTCACACACTTACTCTCTCATTAACTCACTCATTCACTGACGCACCCGCCATTCAGTCCACTAATTTATTCACTCTCTCGCTCACCCACCCATTCACTCATTCATTCACACGCTCCCGGACTCGTTCACTCACTCACCCATTCACCCATCCACCCACCCACCCACCCACTAACTCACTCTCTCAAACCACTCAACATTCACCACCACCTCCCTCCCCGACAGTGTTGCGGTGCGGCCGATTGCTGTATAACACGTCCACCCACATTTGCTGTGCCGATCGCCCCTTGCCCCGCCCGTCGCCTCACATCGAGTGCTGCGGCAACGTGCGCTACGACAGCCGCCACTATACGTGCTGCGGGAGCATGCTCTCCTTCGGCGTCGACAAGGCCTGCTGCGGGGTGGAGCAGGGGATCTACAACACCATCACCCACCTGTGTTGTCGGGGCCGCCTCGTCAAGAAGCCGTCCCCCGTCTCGTACTGCTGCCGGGTGGGCACTTGTGAGGCCGTGCCTACTAAATGAACACTATCTCCACTGGGACAGTTACGTCGGCTTCATTGACTTGTTCGAAGATCAGTTCATTTAGGCTCTATGCAAAGTATCCTGAGTAGAAATGCGTTCACTGGCGTAGAGCGAAATGTAGTTTAACCAAGCAGCGATAAGAACAACTGTGACGACTACGGTCTAGGCGAATTTGACGTAGCAAAGGCAACAAATAAATACATACATCGGCAATCCAATCACAATGCAAACATACAAGTTTAGCGACTGACGAAAGCGTACGCAGCGGCTCTCTTCCCAGAATACAACACAGCCGGTTTCCATAAAAGCGCCACGTGCGACAATGAATATGCTACAAGTTGATATTATGTTTAATACGTTATAATAAATAGTGTAGATACTAGAAAGTGAGCCGGTACAGAATAGTTGCCTATAATGGCTAGCTCTCTATTAACGTATGCGTGTAACGATATGAATGTATTATTATTACTACAAGTATATATAAGTATCATCAAAAATAGATAAGCAAGCGAAAAATGAACCACTGTCAAACATGTTCCAAAAACGCCTTTAGAACGACTGCTAGTACCGTTACGGTTCGTCGGATCCCAACAATATTGCTGCCGTTTGAAAGTTTAAGCTTTCTGCTATTCAAACATATAAATGGTTTCCGGTTAATCATTCCTAAAATTAACTAAAAACGGACCTACAACCGGGCCCGTCCCGGTGTCCTAGACACTGCGAACGATGTTGTTTCGTCGACACAGTTCACCAAACTACCGATTGAGGCACCACTATCTGATTTCATGGTATAAGCTCCACCCACTTTCAAACGGCTGCTAAAATGACATATGCGAAGTAGGCGTGACGTCACAATCACGTATATCAACCAACCAACTCAACGAATTTAGACCCTTTGGGTGGCGAACGTTATTGTGACGTCACGCGGACGTAGATATATTTTGGTTTTGCTGCGATCAAAGCACATCAATTTCGCCGCGGTTTAAAAGTGGGTGGAGCTTATAACATGAAATCAAGAAATGGTGAAGTGCGCATGTCTTAACCTATGCAAATGAGGAAAACAGCGCCGCAATCGGAAGATGAGTGTACTTAGTACCCGCCGCCAACATCGTTCGGAACCGTACAGAACACCGAAAACGGCGTGATTGTAGATCCGTTTATTGGTGTTCTTTAAACGGTTACCGTGAAAAATCTACATGACGCTAGAATAACAAAAGTGCATCCTTTCAAATGATACCAAGATCGTCGGGACAGGACGAGCCGTGAGGGTGCTAGCGACCGTAGAATTTCTTGTTTTGGACGTGTTCCGAGTTGTTCATTTTTCGCTCGCTTATCTATTTTTTGTATCATTAATATAAATGTATTATTATATATCAGTGTATATGTTATTATAAGTAATCAATGCAATATCTTTACAAATACTGCTAATCGCTAAGCAGGAATATTAATATGCATAATAAATATGTATGCTATATGTAATTAGTTCACTAATAGATATGAGGATATGTGTTTTTATTTTGCAATTATGTAAAACTTACATACACATACACACATTTTCACACATATTCACACACACACACAAACACACACACACACACACACACACACACACACACACACACACACACACACACACACACACACACACACACACACACACACACACACACACACACACACACACACACACACACACACACACACATATATATATATATATATAATATTATACATATACTAGGTGTGTTACCCGGCATTACCCGGAGGAAAAGGCAGTCATATACATCCTCAAATAATTTGCACTTAAATCTAAAAAGGTATTGTTGACATAAATGTGAACACTGGAATTAGACCAAACCTGAAATGCCCAACAATTGAGTTCCATACACCACAAACCTACCCCAAATGTTTCCAGCCTACCCGCATTAAGAAATTGTAACAGGCAGCATAGTTACGCGCCCGGGATTTTGTAACGTAATAACATAAAAACTAATACATTTGTGTGTATACACCCAGTGACACAGTTGTACGTGGACTATTCACCTGCACAATGATATAGAAACACATTAAATTCCGAGTCTAGAACTCCACGGAATTATTGCAGTGTGTTGTTTGCTAAAAGTAGCACGCGCTCACGGGGCTGACGCGGCGTGACCAGCGATATGTAGATCTGGGGCCGGTTTCATGAAGCGTACTTAAAGTTACGCAATTATTTAGCATCACGTGTTTGCGTAAATTCCTATGCTCGCATATCTAAAGCATCATGTCATTTACTAAGACAATCATCTTAGCGTTAAGAATGTTTTTAGCCGCTTCATGAAACCCGCCCCTGATATATGTTAAGCGTTGAGGATTTATAAACGTCAATAACTTTAAAAACTATTCAAAGTTTCTGCATGCGTCCAGCGACATGTATATGTAGATGGCATAATTATCTTTACGATGGTATAGAAAAAAAGATTAAATTCCGCAGCTGGAACTCCGTGTACAGCCTTTTGAAATATTGAGCCCCCCCCCCAAGTTATCCACTCCCTCCGGACGAATTTCAAAAATATCTAAATCTACGAACCATCTCAATGGGCCCGGTAAATGACTTGCAAAATTTCAGCCCGATACATGTGGGTGCACATACAAACAGAGAACGAACTATTAAGACATCATCAACACATTTTCGATGCGCATCTACGTTTCTCGACAAAGCATCTTAGCGGAAAAGACGTTTCGAAAAGCAAGACGACCTTCGTTTTTGTCTACATAAACAGGAGATCCTTCGTTCAATGGCTTTCCGTCATTCACCAATTATAATGACCAGCAATACAACACTAATCGTCAAGCAAACCTATTTCTACAAATAGCATTATTTTATTGGGTAGACATGTATACTTAGAAATGGTACTGTATCAAAATAACTGGCATTTTATTTGTTTACCATGTACTTAGAATATATAAAGAGCACTCCTAACCTACACTTGGGCGGACGCCTCCTCACAAATACACCGACAATTGAACATGGCCTCGATCTCTGGAAGTCTGGAGTAGAAAGTGACGTGCACATTGAGTGGAATGCGGTGATCAGGATATTAGTGCACATTGGCTTAAACGCTGAACAGTGCTAGAAGCTGATGTTACAACTGAACAGCTAGTACAAGCCCCCAATAAAGCGCTAGTGTCCCACCTTGTGTTACATCGGCGTGCTCTTGCAAACGGAGATACCTTCATGCTACCCGTCCAAGTAAAAACGGCCTTTTAGCGTTGTTCTTACGTGCAAAAAGGTTGGTTTAGGGTAAGGTTGAAAGATACGGTTATGGGTAGGTTGAAGGTAATTTCAATAAATATGTTATATTCAGAAATACATCTATGGACACAGTCGGTGTGCATATGCTCAGTGGTTCGTTTACGTCCCCAACTATCGATACGGGTTCGGCCGTTCGAGCGTCTAACTTGTATACTGCCACAGCGCACCGGATATTACGTCACACAGCCATATTCTGGAATCTGAACACGAGCCAAAAATAGCTGGCTTGGCCGTGTTCCATCAATTTTGTGATTTTGACAGAAATGCATACCTTATAATCTTATATTTCCACTTGTCCACTTTATTTTCCCAGCCAAATAATCCAAAACTAATAAGTTGTAATTTATACCCGTGTGTGCGTGCGTGTGTGTGTGTGCGTGCATGCGTATGTGTGTAAAGTTGTTTTCAATGCGCACAAGTGAAGACATGACATCTGCGATAGCGTTGCCTATAGTTCCTGTGAGCTACAGCCTAGACCCGCCCTCTTTCGCCATTTTAGTTGTACAACATCTAAGGTACATGCTTGCATGAGTGGTTTAGTAATTGGATTGTTCATTATGTATAACACAGATGAATTCTTTACCACAATTTAGACAGCTTTTGTTTTCTGTGATCCACGCACGTATTTGCAAAGCCAACTTGCATAGGACCGACGCGTAGCGAAATGCTGCGAATTAGTCCTGAACTCGCTTTACATTTAATAGTATTTCTTCAGTCACCAAACTGTGTTTGTGAACAATAAAGAGCTGCATTAAATATGTAATTAAAATAATACTCCAAACTGAAGTTCGGCTAACACAACACACCTTTGTTTGACACGTTCGATTGTGCAGTGATTGACCGAGCAGTTTTCAAAATGTATGGATGTGAGGAAATTGCCGCGTATTGT
>OZ023207.1:13557034-13590552 GCA_963995525.1 Escarpia spicata | reverse complement strand
GATGTGTTTTGTGCCGCGTGATACTTATCCCATGCAACAACAACTTCGCAAACAATATGTTTACAATACCAGTTGATACTGTTCATGATGTAATGTCAGTCTATTTCAAACAATGTTCAATCGAACTGCCTCGGGAAATGGTGCCAGAGTAGCAGGCAAATGTACTTCAGTTACATGTCACAAAACCAGGTTCTCAAGACTTTCTTGAGTGTTTTGAAATTAGTAAGATACTAATACAGCACTTTTTTCAATCTGTTACGCAAGATCAGATAGTTCGAAGACGTAATACTTGGAAGATGCAAACATAGTGTTTACATCATACATTCAAATTTGACCCATAGAAGGGGTGATGCTTTCGACGAATACTACGGATATACGTCACATGAACTGCGAAGTGCCGCGTATGCCACCACTAACATAACTACTCAAAATCAAACGACTGAGATGGGTCGGCCAAACTCTGAGTGATAGAGAAAAGATCACAACACATAAACGCACACACACACACACACACACACACACACACACACACACACACACACACACACACACACACACACACACACACACACACACACACACACACACACACACACACACACACGGCGGATATTACAATGTTACCGCCCAGGGCAGATCCCAGAGAGGGTAGCCTGGGAGCCGAGAGCTTCCAATTGCACCGCCCCCTTGACGTACGTTCATCCCCTTTGTCGCATTATGACTTCGGTAGACGGGTGAGGGTGCAGTTGGATAGTTATCGATTGTTCGCGTTATAATTTCAGAATACTAGGGGGACACGTAACGAGGGCACATTGAACAGGTCTAGGTGGACACGTAACGGGGGCATATTGAACAGGTCTAGGTGGACACGTAACGGGGGCACATTGAACAGGTCTAGGTGGAAACGTAACGGGGGCATATTGAACAGGTCTAAGTGGACACGTAACGGGGGCATATTGAACAAGTCTAGGGGGACACGTAACGAGGGCACATTGAACAGGTCTAGGTGGACACGTAACGGGGGCATATTGAACAAGTCTAGGGGGACAGGTAACGAGGGCACATTGAACAGGTCTAGGTGGAAACGTAACGGGGGCATATTGAACAGGTCTAGGTGGACACGTAAAGGCGACATATTGAACAAGTCTAGGGGGACACGTAACGGGGGGGGGGGGGCGCATTGAACATGTCTAGGGGGACACGTAACGGCGGCATATTGAACAGGTCTAGGGGGACACGTAACAAGGGCACATTGTACAAGTCAAGGGGGCATGCCACTCTATTTCAGGCTTAGCGCTCAGGTCCTTGTGAATCAGCCTATGGGGCCTCACACCTCCAAGTGTATGCCATCACATGGGAATACAGGGGCGGAGGGCTTTCAAAAGTTTGAAGCTCGCCAAAAACCTCTCGTTACACATTGACACTCGCCAGAACAAGGACGCATTCCAAAGGTCTGTGGGGACGTCACGCTAACGCGATCTTTGCGCGGCCAAATTCCAAAGACCTCGTTTGAATCCGACTACGCCACCTCACAACATTCTCTAAGTAATTAATTAGGCAATATAATTAAATGCAGTGGTAATGTTAAAACGACATTTTTTTATTTCTCAACAATTTCAAATACAGAACAACGCCCGATTGAAGTACCGAATAAACATGCAAACATTCCGAAGAAACGTGAACTTTGACATATATTATTCCACTATACTGTTTATTTAACTAATGCTCTTAAAGAAATACAGGCTATTTTCTTGTATGATAAAGACTGACAACTTGGCTACTTCCGCAAAATACGGACGGTGACATATTAATTTATTTGGGATGCTTTATTGATACTTATAATTCAATGCTGTAAATATTAATAAATTACATTTATGAATTAATTTCAACTTTGCGATACCCTGTTTGAGCTGCTTCACCAAAGAACATCCTTTTCTATTTCAACAAATGATGATACTATTACTGTCTGCAATACTGGTGCATACACGCAATCGACCTGGGCATTGACGTTTGACCTAATTCCGTAACAACCAATGCGCCAGTTGCTAAACAATGTACTAGGGTATTTTACGGGCAGGTTGAAATATACCTCGCACAGACGTTTAAAATTGGAAAAGTAAAACTCATATATAATTTATAAACACGATATAGTGTTTGACTGATATTTACAACACATACAAAAAATAACTTACACTTACATCGGTTGATCTAAAATACAACAGAGTTTCTCTAAATGCAGACGTAAACACAAATGAAGCGACAATGCCTCAAATTATGCACTTACAAATGTGAAATCTACTTAACCAATACAATAAGCAAAATTCCAGTAGGCTGAATAACAAATCGTCATACTAATAATCAGATAACACTAAAGCAAATAAACCAGCTGTTCCAATGGGTTAGTTTAATATTATCATTATACACACGCACGCAAGCACGCACACACACAAACACAACTTAAACACATATACGCACAACATACACACAAACACAAACAAACACACACACAACCACACACACCCAAACACACACACACACACACACACACACACACACACACACACACACACACACACACACACACACACACACACACACACACACACACACACACATACACACACACACACACACACACACACACACACACACACACACACACACACACACACACACACACACACACACATACATACATACACACAGTACAATACACTACAAATGTATTATCCAATTGAACATACGTTTTTCGGCAACGACATAGTGCCCGATTTAGTTAACTTTACATTTTTGTATTAACATTTTACAATCCTTCGTCCTTTTGAACGAAGTCACTGCATGAATATGACGTCAGAGTTAATTCACTTATGTTATATAACGTAAGTATGAATTGTAAAGTGCATGTTATAATGTCGCTGTAAGGCGAGGGTTCTTGCCGTGAAACGCTATTGTTTTGGGAATATGGGAGGCGCACATTGGGTAAAACACAACACGATTCCAACGCAACACAACCAATTATGCGCTTCAATGTACATGTCAACATGTGTGTGTTGCTAACATGATGAATTTTAGCGACGCAACACAGGAGTGGTTCAGACGACTTGGTGGAATAGTTTAGACGGTGTCATTCCGCTAGAACCGTCTAATTGCCTCTGTCTTGAGTAACGTTGCAGGTTAATTTCCCTGGCACCGGACAAACACGCGCAATGACTGCAACATAATGAAGAATTAATTATTACGACAATATGGTCACTGTATTACTGTGATAGTTTTCTCGTTTTTCTAGTTATCACGTATTAGAAGACAGACGCAATGCGTTGTAGAACACATGAAAGTGCCTCAATGATTCCGTTGAGTCAATTGCAGGGCATTTAAGCATGACAATAAACTACCGTATTATCCCCAATAGACGCACACTGCCCGAATGGTGCGTGTCTATTGATTTATCATAAGACATACGTAGCACAAGCAGCTGCCAGCGGTGGACGAACGCGCAAATTGCGTACATGTCACGCGTGTGCAAAACTAATATATGCAAGGCGTAGTAAAGGCAGAATCAGAACATCTACCAAAACACACAGTGTTCAGTCGAGAGAAGACGGTACTCGATGCGCCAATCGCGACAGACAGCTATTGACAACGATGAACTCCGGAGTTCGAACAAACGTTAGATCGATACATTGAGCAGTGCTAAACTGACAGTCATCATGCTAGCCAGAAGACATCATTGGGCGTTACAGGATAACCCCCCTCTGTGCTGAATCGGCGCTCAAATAGTCCAAACACGCGTTCTTTGCCAGCGATGCAACGAGGCAAGGCCGACTGCGAGTACAAAGGTCGGAACGAAAGGGAGCGATTATCGAAAACATCAAGTTAGGCGCTTCGTTGTTTTGATCCTTCCTCGTGGCTACAGACGGCTGCGCGATTGTGAATATCTCGTCATTTTAATACTTCGTCTTCAGTGTTAGGAAGATTTACGTGATTGTGACAACAAGCCCTACTTCGCGAATAAAACGAACGTCGCTCAAATTATAAATGTGGTGCCACTTTAAGGAAAAAAGTTAAATGAATTGTTATCCAGACAGTAACGCCAGCACCGGTATTATTACAAAATTTTGCATTTTAGAAGTGCACATTCATTACCGAAAATCAGTTTTTGTGGGTGTTTTCTCTTCTGTAAAAGGGGTTGCGCGTCTATTAGGCAACTGAGCGTCTAGGATAAGAATAAAGAATAAGAATAAATTTATTATTATTTGCAACTTTTTAGTTGGATTGTACATACATTCACCATAAAAGCCCCAAATCACACAAGTTTCATACTGTTACAAGTTACAATACGACACAACATTATGTTACAATACTCATAAAACATATTGTACTAAATAAAATAACGTAAAACCAAAGATACTGTTAAGTAAATTACACAAAATCGCCCCGTGACGCAACTAACTCAGTATGAGGCGCTTTATATTAAAACGTGTACATTGCATTACTATCTTTCATAAAAAAATAAGATACTTTAAATACACTAAAATTAAATCATATAGTTTAAATATTAAAATTGACTGTTGAGACATACACTAAAATCATTAAGTGTTATGGCAGTGTACTAAACACCATGGAATTAATGAGTTTTTGTAGCGATTTGTGTTCGCCATTGGGACGGGTAACTCATTGAATGATCTTAGTGTATACGGCACATTTAGAATATTTGGTAGTAGCGTATTCAGTTTGTAGTCACTATGCTTCATTCTAGCGAAATACGTTTTACACAATTCATTGCGTCTATCATGCAGCGTTGGTAAGTTTACCATCTCCAGAATATCTTCGTACACACAACCAGGAAATATAGTTTTGAAACACCTGTTTTGAATTATCTCGATGTTGTCCGATAAATATTTAGGCAAGTTCGTGTGCCATACCGGGCAGGCACATTCAACTACTGGTCTAATCACAGATACATATATTCTAACCAAGTCAGTTTGGTTGATACCAGCACGTTTCAACTGATAGATCATATACACTCTCTTTCTTGCCTTTGATACTATTTCATCTACGTGTGCATTCCAACTTAAATCCGATTATATAGTTACGCCGAGAACTTTTGCTTGAGTAACTCTCTCAATATCTGTCTCATTTATATCAATATACGGCAGAGATTCTACAAATGTTCTATCTTTATCGAAACATATAACCATTTCTTTTGTCTTACTCGTATTGATGCGCTTGTCATTATTACTAGACCATCGCTCAATAATGTTGGCAGAATCCTGTATAAGAGATATCATACTTTGATTGCATATTTCAAATATGGTGCAATCGTCAACATATTTAAACATAGGATAAGATGTTTGCAAATCATTGATATGAACCATAAAGTGTTTTGGTCCTGACAAAGTTCACTGGGGAACGCCCCCATTAGGGTAGCCTGGCTTTGACACAGCGTCGCCGATTTTTACTCTCTGTTCGCGGTCTAATAGAAACGCTGGTTTCGGTTAACTGAAATGCCCAAATATTCCGAATGTTCCAACCAAAACACAAACCAAATCAACAACGTATATCATACAATTAGCATTATAATTGAACATATGATACTAAATCGTCTATTTTGCGTGAATATGTTTAGAGATGACATATTACTATTGTGAGATGTGTCGACTTTGGAATAAACTATCTGTAGACCCATTAACAATTCGAAAACGCTAACTATTTTAAAGCATAAAGCCAGGAGCTATATAAGTGGCATTAATTAAAGTTTAAATCTAATAAATTCGAAAACTGTAAATATTTTAAATAATAAAGCCAGGAGCTTTATAGCTGTAATTGGCATTAACTAAAGTTTAAATATAAGTGTATAGTGTAAGAGAATTCACAAACAATGTCCTTGGTACAACATCTCTAGCTTTAATTTACGGAAGTCGTTAACCTGAAGCTATTGCAACTGAATGCACTGTATAACCTTTCTACACGTAATATTATGTATGTGGGAGTACACTATATGAGTTTGATTCAATTGGCCACCGGCTCGATAAGTGACCTTCTCTGGTAGTCACCTCATTGTGTTACATTACGCTTGAACGATATTGTGTATCATCTGGATGAAGAAATACATTTACTTACTTATCATGTTGTAGCTTAATATGTTCACGTAAAATAGGCGATTTTAGAAGAGTATTTCAGTGAACTATTAACAATTGCTGTTAAGTCCCTGTTAAAAGTGGACATACATCTGGCTTTGCAGCAGATGATGACGGCAAGCAGCACGACGAGAATGAACGCCACGGTGCACAGAATGATGGTGAGAATGCGGAGGATCATATCCACTGGAAGAACACCGAAAACCATTATTATGTATAACGTAGTAGATAGCTTAGCATGAAACGCAAGCGCACGCACACACGCACACACGCACGCATGCACGCACATAAACACGACGAGAAACACTAGAACACACCACTGCAACTATTTCACCAGCATTTAAGAATAGAGCGAAGTGAGCATAGCTAGGGAGAGTTTACATATAATGAGGCTACTGTGTGCCGGACATTACTACATACAGCATTACATGAAGAACACATCTCGAACAATCCATATTTGGAAGAATGTCGTCAAGGCGAACCAGACTTTACATTCATCAACAGTAAATCATTGTTAATACATATATTTCACCAAAACTTATCTTCGCCATTCGTGTAAACCAACAACTGTTCCCGCTGGTGTTAATCGTTCAAAGGATCACGATGCATCCGTTCAAAGACTGATTATGTGATGGACTATCATTCATTTAAACTATGTTTTATGTAAACAAAAAAGGCAAGCATGGTTACACTGACCAGAAACGATGGCATTATTATATTAACATGGATCAAAGTGGTTTATGACAAAACCTTCGAGTATATGGAAACAAGTGACCGATCAGTCTGTCAAGTGAATTGACACGCAGCTATGTAAATGATGCTGACAGTCTGGAATCAAATGTTGGCGGCAAATACAACCACTTAAACACATACATTTGTGTCAAACATAAAGAACATGTAAAATACAGTTTGCAAACAAACAACGTATTTTTAAATGTCTACATATAATAAGCAACGTATTTTTTAATGTCTGCATATAACGGTATTATTTAAAAACACTAGAACAAGAAAACCACAGTTAAAAGCGTCAACGTATGGCGGGGTTCGCTAAAGAGAAAACGACACATTTTGTAAAAGCAGTGTCTTGTTTACAACAATGTAAATTAGCAACTGTATTTTGAAGTTGTATTTTTCATCGATCAGAGTCATGAAAATAGAATATCACATTAAAATCACATACAAAGCAGGACAGTGTGTGTAAAAGAAATCTTTGGTGAATTCAACGTATATCAATTAGAAGAAACGCCTACGTGTAGCATTTACAAAGTCTGTTTTCTAGAACAAGTCGACTCATTCACCGGAAACCAAGAACACCACAAAAATAGTCGAGGCTGGCGATGATTGATGGTAGTCATGACACCCGTACGACCGTTTGATAAAGGGATTAGTGAAAAATGAGTGAAAGGTGTTAAGGCTTGGATACACTGGCATTTTCGCATGACCTGATGCGACCAAACCAGACTCCATCCGACGGCAGTGTATATGCAACACCGACGGACACCTATAGTGAAGAAGGCGTGACGTTATAATCTCGTAAACTTGAACACTTCCTAATGGGTCAGACTGGTACCTAATAGCCCCCGACATAGTTGGATGTATTCACGTTTACGTCATTGTGACGTCACGCCGACTACGAGTATAGCCGTCGGTGTAACGTATACACAATAGTCAGGGTGGGTCTGGTCTGATCAGGTGAAAATGATAGTGTATCTCGGTCTTGATGTAATTTCATATTGTAAACTTGTGCATTACACAATAACTATATATGCGTTGTAGTTACCGAATGTCCCGTCACATGTAGATAAACAGCTAACGCAATCAGAAATTAAACATCACACAGATTTATGGTGATATTTGTTTCATACTATGTCCAAGCACTTACCTGGTTTGCCTGGTGTCTTCAATGCTGAAATAACCATACCAATATTACATTACTGACCATTATTCAGGATAGTTTATTTATGTCCAATGCATTTTTATATATCTAAATGTGAGTTTAACCGGTTTGTTAGAGTGCTGCTTCTTGTCAAGCAAGCTCCGACAGTACGTATGACTTCCGGTCGGACACCATCGACATATACATGAGTTTCTCTCCTCTCGGTCGATTGTAGTTTTTATTGTTTGCATACATATTGCCTCTTTTAAATAGATTGTCCTTCCGTTGATCTCAAGATTCATTAGTTTCACTTTCTCTCAAGCTGGTAAATGGTTCGCTAATCATACGACCTCAGAGAATAACACGCTAGACACAGGGGAGTGAACATAGCATATACGGAGACACATGGATATGATGACGTCATCCAACTGTGACGTCATACGTCAAAGTCTGTAAAACTGGTATTGTTAATGGTTGTATGTGTTGAGCAGAAACACATTCAGTACCACCAGTTGTTGAACACATAGGTGCCAACGTGTCAAGTAACACATGAACAACTATGCATTACTATAATTGGTAAATATAAATGTATTACGATGGTACCTTTTGAATAATGCATTTAAAATTAAGACATGCGTCCTCGCTGGGGTACATTGAAATCGGGATATCCCCGAAGAAAGATGCCATAACTGGTTAGTTTTAGATGTTAATCTAGAATTCTAGGTTAAGGACATTCAAAAGGAGTTTTATTACTTAACTTAAACACATATTTCGGAACATGGCGATACTGGTTTAATTAGTTTATATGACATCTGCTTTTGTTAAAAATAGCATAATAATCAACATATGTTAATGCATTTCACTTCTTAATAACAACACGATTTAAAATTACTCCCGTTCGATGCACGTCACGACGGAAAATATGGCATATTTATACAGATTAAATCATTATATATAATAGTATGAATTAGGTAAACTTAAAGAAATACACAATATTTGACATTTTAATATAAGAAACACCTAGCTTGCACCATAACTGATAAACATAATAGTTTTTTTTCTCAGATTAATTTAAAAGTCATTGAAACCATTATTCAAATATCTTAAGTAAATGCAATAGTGTTTGAAAATAATTGCACAATTAAATGTATGATAATGATTTATTCAGGAATATTTTACGCACGCGTGATAAACAAGAACAAGATGTTTATTTTGACTCCAAGGAGTACAAGTATAGTCACAATATCGTGTACTTCAACTGTTAGTAAACATAACTTAATTATAATTAATTAAAAACTATGTAATAAAACAGAACATTGAAATGGGGTCAGTCACTCCTATTGAGACAAAACGTGTCGCTATCACAGGAGCCACTCATAGTATGACAAAAATGTAATTGGCCTTTCTTCATATGAATCTATTATATATATATATATTTTTTTTTCTTATTCTCAATACGGTGTCTATCTCTTTATAAATGTAGCTGTATCTGAAGTGTATGTAGTGGTATGCTTGTTATAGTACAAGTAGAATATTTGAGTGAAGATTCCTAAATACGTGTATATATAGAATATATATGCATCTTTCCATATATGTGTATTTTATACAATTTGATTGTGTACATGCGTTTTCATATTTTTGTAAGAGGTGATTTTTTAAATAGTACGCAACCCCACGTAAACTGTGAGTAAATATTTTTTCTATAACTAATTCTGGTGTATCATTTACAACGTGAGGCAACTTGTATTTTAAACATTTGTTTTGCAAATTTATGTCTTGTCCTAGATGTATGTAAATTTGTAACATTGTGAGTATTATGACTGTGTATATTATAATTTGGGATAATTATCCAGTTTAATAAATAAACTGGCAAATTACCAAGACTGTATTTATAGTAAAATATCAGTTCTTGTAACCTTAACTGATCTTATATTTTCAGTATTTCAAGTTTTTTAAAAAGGGGTTCAGTATGTAAATTTTACCTGTTCAATGTTATTATTCGAACTGCCCTTGTATCCCCAAGCCAAAATACAATAATTAAGCTGAGATAATATTAAATAATTGTATAAAAGTTTCTTTATTTGTAACGGTAGTACATGCTTTAATTTGTTTAATATACCCGTAGTTTTAGAACATTTATTTGCAATTTTGTCTAAATGTTTTTTCCATGTTAGATTTGAGTCCACAGTTAAGCCTAGAAAATTAAATTCATCCACTCGTTCAATATTGATATTATCTATTTTAAGAGTAGGAATTTGTGTTTCTCTGTTGGGTACATGAAAAATCATATATTTAGATTTGTTTTTGTTTAATGATAATTTATTAATGTTTAGCCATACAACAACTTTACTGAGTTCATTGTTATTTGTTTTTATGTTGTGTGCTATCACTAAAGTGTTTTAATGTGCTAGAAAGTGTTGTGTCATCAGCATACGTAATGAAGTTTAATATATTACTAACTTGTGGGAAATCATTTATGTAAATAGTAAACAATAAAGGTCCTAAAATTAAGCCTTGTGGAACTCCGATTTGTATTGGTAGTATTTCTGATTGCATTTCATCAATTTCAACATACTGTCTTCGGTTAGTTAAATAATTTTGAAATAAAAGTAGAGTTGAACCATTCAGGCCGTAGTATCTTAATTTATATAATAAAATATTATGGTCAATGGTATAAAAAAGGCCTTCGATAGATCGAGAAATATATTAATTGGCATCTCATTATTGTCCATGTCACATATAATTATGTCTACCAATTCAAGCGCTGCATACTCAGTGGAGTGTTTAGGTCTAAAACCATATTGATTATCGAATAGAAGGTTAGCTTCATTAAAGTACGACGATAACTGAGTAAAGATAATTTTCTCTAGTACTTTTGATATTGTTGGGAGTAGAGAAATAGGCCTGTAGTTTTTAAATAATGTGAGATCTTCTTTTTTAAATATTGGAATTACTTTGGCAATTTTAAGTTTATCTGGAAAAATCCCAGTATTTAGCACTTGATTTATTAACATAGTCAATGACTTTATTATTGCAGGTTCAATTATTTTTTTTAATGTTGAAGAGATACCATCGAAACCGCAACTATGTTTTGTGGGTAGATCGTGTATTATTTGTTGTACTATTTCTTCATCTACATTTTCAATTTAAAAGCTGAGTTTATTTGTTTATTTAAATAGTAACTACAATCTTTGGTACTTTCATATTTGATATCATTTACAATAGTCTGAGCTATATTTGTGAAATAATTATTAAATTTATTGTGCCGTTGTCTTCAAAATAAGTTGGAAAACTTGTTTTAGTCTATTTTTTGGAGAGACATTCATTTATAGTTTTCCAGGTATTTTGTATATCATGTCTAAAAAGAGAGAAACGAGACTCAAAATACATTTGTTTAGCAGCCCGAATGCTTTTCTATAATATCGCGTTACAGGTTTTAAATTTATGTTAATAGTTTCATAATTTGATGAACAGGGATTTGTTAATTTTAACTGTTTATACATTTTGTCTCGATATATAATTGATATTAAGAAACCCTAAGTGATCCAAGTCGATTTCTTATGTTTGTATCTATTACATTTTACTAATTTGCTTGGCTTGTATTTATTTTTAGCACGTGTAATTTCTTCATATATTATATCATAATTACTATTTGGATCAGCGGTTGGACTTTTATTTAACTTA
This sequence comes from Escarpia spicata, assembly GCA_963995525.1. Classification (NCBI taxonomy): domain Eukaryota; kingdom Metazoa; phylum Annelida; class Polychaeta; order Sabellida; family Siboglinidae; genus Escarpia; species Escarpia spicata. The sequence continues at coordinate 13,578,855 of OZ023207.1, read as the reverse complement.
TCGTAAATGTTATTTTATTTTATTTCATTCATGATACTTGTCATTGCTTCTACATTTCCAGCGTTTATTTTTTATTTATTTAGGAGGTGATTGTATATTTACACTGTTGTGCATAATCATAAAATACGGTTGGTGGTCAGAAAATCGTTTAGTTAAGATCCCTGCAGTACTTTCTAGTATTGAATTATGAAGTCTACAAAATACATTATCTATCAGGGTTCCAGTTGTTCAAGTGAATCTAGTGGGGAGAGTTATTTGTGAGTAGAGACTATGTGATATTAACGTATCAAAAAAGCTACTAAAAATGTCATCTTCATTTAATTTGAATAAGTTAATATTAAAATCTCCAGCAATAATGATATCATCATTATTGTTTTCCAATGTTGATATAATTGGTGTAAATTCATCTATAAATACGGTTAAGTTATCTTTACGCGTTGACGGAGATCGATATATATTTCCAATGGCTAAAGTCTTAGATAGGTTACTAACCTTTACTCGAACTATCAACCCTTCTCAGTGTTCATATGTATTGAGATTCAGTTTAAGTTCTGATTTATACTGGTTATCAATATATGTTATCAACCCTCCTTCGCTGCTACATATTTTACCCTGCGATAAGCAGTGGTAGCAATGTAAAGAATATTGACTGTATATTTGTACTTAAAATACCGAAGGAATTCTTATTTTTCTTTGCTAACTCATTAAATTGGTCAAAAAATTACAAAAGTATGTTTGCTTAAGGATATTGTGATAGATACACGCGCTAAAATTGATTGGATAGTACATTTCGAGACATATTGCAGTTCTTACTAACGTGTTATTATATGTAAAAGCATGTGAGTAAGTAAAGATAAACATCGCATTGATTTCTGTGAGAAAACATACAAACAAGAATAGAAAAGCTAATTAAGTTCTGAGTTAATGACATCAAGAGATATTCACGGGAAGGAAATAGTTAAATTAAATATATGCTTGGACGACTTAGGTTAGCGTTCACAATTAGTTTGTTATCATGGCAAAGTTTTAAAGCTACCAACATCATTGAGATGTTTCAAATGTAAAAATAATAGTACTAATAAAATTTATCTATATCTGCATATAATGATAGCAATAAATCAGTTGAAATGACTTATAGACCAAAGTCACAATTGATATAACCAAATTAGGGTTTACTCTGTCAATCCATAAAATAACAGATCTTAAAGTAATGCTGTTCAAATAATACTTATAAATAATGTTTTGATTTTAAGTAATGTAACAAAACGAACGAATAATAATACATTATGTCTGTCAGCTCATTATTATACACTGACACACCAAAATTAAATTTGATATAGTTAGCATTATGGTCAGCGCGTAAGGTTACGTGAAATACAGTGTACGGATGTTAGTCCGTACTGTACAGTGTAAGGATGGTTAGTTTATAGATTTGTATTCCTCATTGCAATAGAGCATTAGCATCACGCATGGCTAGTCTAAACAAGCAGCAATAATAACAATAATCATTATTACACATATCTGCATATGAATATTGCTTACTATCAACATTTCCATTGATGATGCTTATGTAGGCCTACAAAACCCAAATGTTATATAATAAACAGATCAGTTTCATTATGCCGATGTTCATTCTTAAAATAACCCAACACAAATTTAAGATGCTCATGTGTAATAGAACACAGTTGGCAATACCATTTTCAAGAATAGTAAACATGAATATATTTACTGGTGCTGTACTTTTGTTTCCATTGATTGGACTTAACATACACAGTTTTGTATACCAATACCAGTAGCAAATGGCAGCTGTGTATCGTTAATAAGTCACTATTGTCACAGCGATGAGTCACACATGAGTCACACAAAGTCGTTGCCGCGAACAAAGGCAACGTTTGACAATTTGTACAAGTGCCGTCCCAGTCAATACCCGTTCAATTCGGCGTCAGTGCGGATTTCCTTTATAACATTGTTCAGGGACTTTACGACCACGTTGCCCTTGACAGTCCAACAATCGTTTATTTGCTTAGATTTTTTCATTTGTTGGGTCTTCTTTGCCAGCGCCGCTCGTCGACGTGTTAAATCTTCATTGACGTACATCGTCGGTCCATCGCCGCCTTCCCGCAGGCGACGTCTCGCACGAATGACCACGTTGCGCACGTGGGGGGTGGCAAATTTTATGATCACTGGTCGAGGTTGCACGTCCGCACCTGGCTGTCGCCGTCCAAGACGATGGCTGATCACTACATCTGCACTCGCAATGGGAGGTGTGACTCGTTTTGTTGACAATAGACAGTAACTTGCTTGTGATATCTCCCCCTTTGTCCGACTCGTAGGTTTGGTCTACGGGAATACTGCTCCAATTCATCTAAATCAGCCTCCATTGAAGACATTCTTGCTTCTACAACAGCAACATGTTGATCCTTCTTGTCCAACCGCTCATTCAACTGAGTAGTTGTAACAGACAATTCATCTAACTTGTCAGTCAGACCTTTCGGATAGAGCACGCTACGTAGCTTATTTGCGACTGCCTCATTGCTTAAAAGATCCAAGAACCGGAGTAGCATAGCGTCTGTCTCCGATGTCACTTCGGTAACATCCGAGGCACTACCTCCTCTTCGTTTTGTCGGCATTATGAGGTCCAAAATCGTGTCAAAACAATAAATAATTTACGTCTGAATCCTCTATCTCGCTCCCGAAATCAAAAGACGTCACGCCATGGCAGCCATCTTGATTGAGATTGTAAAACATTGGTTCATGTGGGGAGGAAATTTGGCAGATTTGTAACTCGGCAGATAGTGTAGAAAAACGCAGAACTGTTCGAAAAATAGTGGATGGCTACAAGAGGTAGCAATAACAGGCGAAACATGGGACAAAAGAACGTATACATTGGGATGCAACGCATGAACTTGTCCTGAATTCCTTTTTTCAGGTAACAGGTGCAGATATTCAAAGGAAACAATTACCTAAGTTTGAGTCACTATCGTAAGTATGATCACTCATGAAATAATTGTTTCATTGAAATGTAATAGTTTGAAATATCACCGCTCTTGTGGAATTACCGCAGCGATGCCGTCCGTTATGGATGACTATCACGTAATCGTAATTGCTGACTGTCACGTATTCGTTATGGCTGACTGTCACATACCTACACACGGTCCAGAGTCGACTCTCGGACACGGGCTGGTGTTCGGCTTTAGAATGGGGTTCGCCATGTTGAAAAGTCCCCGTATTTGTGCAGGGCCTGCGCCTGGGGTGGGGGTCTCGGTTGTGGTTATGCACGTGGTACAGTTACAAGCATCTGGAGAGGAAGTAAACCCTTATAAAGAATCACATCCAGAAATGTTTGTGGATACAAACTAAACATACATAATACATGCAACTACATTAACAAATATAACCGCATAAATACCCGCACAGCAATGCATATTAATTTAAAATTAATCAGTTACGTAAGATCATTACGTCACACCAAAACAACAGCGCTGATTTGTTAGAGAAGAATTTCCTCACGGTATTTTCTTGAAAATCGCTATTGTTGCGATCTTCGACGGGATTCCGTCGAGCAGTTTTAGCTTAGAGAGGATTACCGCCGCGCGTGTGCTTGACTCTGTGTTATTTCAATTATAACGATTTTATGTTCCCGCTTTCTGTCGAGGTTTACCATTACCGTCGACATGTGTGCTAGGCCCTCTACACTATGGGGTAACGTTTTGGCCAGAACACGTTTATACACAGAGTGCACTGGTATGCCTGTGATTATATTATTATTATTATGGTGTTATGTTGCTTCGAAAATTAGACTGCTGAAACCAGTGTAGAGTTCAGTAGTTTCACTTGCCTGATTCGCAGTTAGTGCCGTAGAATGTGGTGAGGCATTTGCAGGTATAACCTCCAGGGCCATCAGTGCAATTTCCGCCGTTCTCGCACGGTGCACTTACGCATTCGTTTATTTCTAGAAGGTATCACAGGGATAAAAAGTGCAGTTATATACATTAGTGCGTCATGTTGTCAACAGGCAAGTAAGGTCTTTACTCGCAGCAAAGCTCCGGCAGCTTTTGTTAAAGTTGAAGTCACTCGCATCACTACACCAGTTCCAATAAATAAAGTGTGCACTCTTTGCTAACGAAAACCATTGTCCACCATACATTTCCAGCCCCAGCCCAAGCCCACACAATAATACACTTAGTTGTTATATTAACGCATTTCCTTGTAGTTTAAAGTGTTCTAGTAGTCAAAACACATGGCATATGCATATGCATATGGAAATATGCACCTTTATCTATATAAACACAAGATACATTATAAATAAAACACATCTACAAACTGTACTTTGATTAATTTAAGTGTAAGCTAATTTAGGAATTTTTTTTAATACCTTGATACCAATATGTAATACTGGGCATAAATAATGTGTGTGTGTGTGTGTGTGTGTGTGTGTGTGTGTGTATGTGTGTGTGTGTGTGTGTGTGTGTGTGTGTGTGTGTGTGTGTGTGTGTGTGTGTGTGTGTGTGTGTGTGTGTGTGTGTGTGTGTGTGTGTGTGTGTGTAACAGCTACGCATCATTTAGAATACTATATACATGCGTGGAGGCCACCTACCTTCAGCAGAAGCATAAATACGGTAGACCGGATACACAACAGAACAATTGACATGATTCCAGAATTGAGATACTTTATTTTAAACAACCCTAGAGACAAGAAGATTTAGAGTTCAGATAGATTTTGTTTAGCATATAAAATACTTATGAACACATTGACAGACGAACTTCTCCGACTTAAGAAAGATAGAAGAATTAGAGGACACGAAGAAACGTTATTAAAGGAACAATGTACATCATATAATATAAAGTATGTGTTCTCACATATGACTGAATTAATTGATTGACAAAGAAAATGGGTGGTCAACAGTTCATATTACATATAAGTCAATATGTTATAGGTGTGAGACAATTAATAGTCACCTGTCTCGCACTGGTGCCCAACAAATCCCGGCTCGCAGTAACATCGAAAAACTCCCTGCTTAACGATAATGCACCACCCTCCATGTTTACACGGGTCGCTCAGACAGGTGTCTTTCTCTGTGAGGATAACAACAACAATACTATACGCTGTATAGTTCTTAGAAACGTATCCACAATTACATGTTTTCCTGTGCACTGTTCGTCGTCTTTTCGACATGGCTTCACCAGTACTAATGATGATTTGCTCAAATGATGTGATCGTACGACGTGAACAAATTTTTAATTCCCCTCTACTAGGTTGATCGCTGACCTTATTTATCTGATCCTAAAAAACATTATCGCATATTTGTACACGTAGTTTGTTCTCTCGTAACGCCATGTCTGTTTTGCTTTACTTTCTCATGCAAATCTTTCAGGTGGTTGTCGGTTGTCTGCAGAGATTTTTTTGATGGTGGATGTAAAAAGGGCAGTGACAACCTATGTCACGTGCACGATGACGTCATTCGAACGTTACACGTTGACACTGAATTTTGGAAATACTAATAAGTGTACACACAATTATTATCCAACTAATGTTTAGTAATTTAATAAACTACAAACTACAACAACATAGAACGTTTATCAATAGTTGTCACTGTGAAATTAACATATCGTAAAATGTGTTTACCCAGGATTATTTAAATTAGGAATACATCACCATATGATGTTTGAAATCACAAGAGAACAATTTTGTATCATCATGCATACCATTATGTTCTAGTAAGTAATCATATCCAATTTTCAGAACTTTTAAATCGTTTAACTATAATTGGCGGCAAAAAAATAGAAAGTGGATGGTAGATGAAGCTTGAGAAACAATCGTAAAAAGCATGTGTACATAATATGCCTTGGCGCGATGTCTGATATGAACGAATACGTCATAAAACCGGTCACTCTTAGCCAACAAACGTGCACACCTACCAATAACAAAGTTAAACGGTCTTATCTTCATTTCGACCTTTTTCATCGACTTCAGCCCCTTCCAGTTTATCCACACAATGAGCGACAGCCCGGATCCGAACTGATAGCGGCCATTGAGGTTGGAATTTATACAAAGACGATACCACCAGCCCCCGTGCATGCGGCGAGCACACTTGCCCGACTGCGAATTGTCGCGGTCCCAAGTGCTGAACGGCATGTGGTGGTGATAACTCAACGCGTCTCCTAGAAGTGAGGAGAAAGTCACAGTAGGTGACTGAAAGTGCACAGTCGCCTGTGTTTCTATATAGCCCTAACATTCACCGTTTCTGCGTGTCTCTAATTATTTGTTTCTCATAACCACCCACTCCTGCCTCCCATCTCTCCCTCTCTCAATGTATGTAACGCTGTTTATCTCTGTTTATGTATATGTCAGTGTGTCTGCTCCCTCTCTCCCTTCCTATCTTACCCCTCCCTCCCTCCCTCCCTCCCTCCCTCCCTCGCTCCCTCCCTCCCTCCCTCGCTCCCTCGCTCCCTCCCTCCCTCCCTCCCTCGCTCCCTCCCTCCCTCCCTCCCTCCCTCCCTCCCTCCCTCCCTCCCTCCCTCCCTCCCTCCCTCCCTCCCTCCCTGTTATAAATTACCAAACCTCACCAGCCGTGCTCGCTTCGTCCATCTGCCCAAGAAGAAGCATATAGTTCTCAGTCTCATTCTCCACCATAAAGTCGGCGTACTCGGCAAAGCGGTGCTCGTGCTGAAACGATATGAGGTCGACTCTCAACATAAACACTGCCGTCGACGTCAGGCGATGGAGTAAATCGTTGCCCATCCAAAACTCTGTGCTCAGATTTCCAAACCCACTTTTGTATTCCTTCCATTTCCGATAGAAGTTGGTGAGTCCGCTTTCTCTACGCTGCACAACCTGAAACACGTGATAGAAAATGAAGTGATACTCGCAATAATTAACCATTTTCTTCCTGTTCGTATTTTATATAATTGCATCAAATGTTGAGCATGCCCCGAAATTATTGTGTGGTTTAAATGCGACATTTTGGGGATTATTAATATAAACAATTGGTAGCAGAACGTGTCTTGTAAGTAGCTTTTGAGGAAAAGACCTTTCAATGAGCACACATTAAACCTACATGTGTCGTCATCAGCCTGACTCACAGACAAAAATGTGCTAATAGGTTCATAACAAGTTTCTTGCCACATGACACATCAGTAGACTATGTGTTGACATATTTTAATAATAAGTAACATTGTCCTCAAGTTTTATCAAAGCTGATGGCATAGTTTGATATGATGCTGGATTGAAGTAAAAGCAATTGCATTGCTTGGCGAACGATTAGCCAGTGCCTTTTACAATCATTCGATTATCGCAACTGGTCCTATGTTACACATCACACGTAGAGTGTTAATTTCGACGTAATTTGGAATCTATAAGTCACAAAGACTATAGTTACCATCAATCGTATTACTATTATAACTACTATTATCATTACTACTAATGGTAGTGATGGTGATGGCAGCGGTGGTGGCAGTAGCGATAATGGTGATGGTATTGGTGATAGTGGAGGTCAGAATCAGTTCCAGAGACTGTAGTCTGGGGGTGGATGGGCCTCCCTTTGAACCCACAACTGAGGCTCGCAAAAACTACTGGCGGCTGAACCAAATTCATATCGGGTGGGCTAAGCTGGAGCCCCAGCCCACTTCACTGACAGTTTTCACATTGGAAGAAGAAGGGGGGTTATGATGAGAATATTGTTCTCGGCGATGTTCTTAATTTCAACAGATTCTCCACGAAAATGGTAGGGTGATCTCGGTGATCTCGTATCGCTAACTGGGGAACAGAATGACCGATCACTGATCGTGGTGGGACCGTGAAGCAGTTGGTCACTCACCGTCCAGCCCCCTCCGGCGGTGCCCAGGTCGCAGTAAACCTGTACGTGTTCCCCGCCAATGGTTACGTTGTAGACACCGGTCTGTCGTGTTCCACCCTCCTGGATCCCCGCACAGTCAACGACTGCGCACGACACGGACAACGTCACAACTGTTATTACCTCCGATGTGTGTGTGTGTGGGGGGGTGTATGTGCGAGTGAGTATGTGTGTGCATATGTGCTTGCATGCGCGCGTGCGTGTAAATGTCACTATCATATACTGTACTTTGATACAGAGACGACGCACTTACATATATCGAATTCGGCTGCTGAATCAGGGCTGCCTACCTGACAAAAACAATTTCCGTAATGACCCCCCTCCCGTCGCACCCCCCGTCGCATCAGGCCCCACTCCCCGGTCCACAAAGTAGCCAATCAAACCTTTCGCTGAAGTAGATACCGTGACAAGCCCAGCCTGTTCACGGTGCCTGGGAATTCAGGAAGTTACGTGTGTTAATTATCAAAGTGTTTAGTTGGGCGTATATTGGCCCTGGTCCTGTTCCTAACAGACTCATTTATCATTTTACAGTGAAGCGTTGACAGTCAAAATTTTAATAACAACCAACGTTGGATCACTTCAAAAAAAAATTCTTTTGTCAAGCAATGAGACGCACAAATTGAAATTAATTAGATTATTTTAAAGCAAACAAGTACAGTTGTAAGCTTATCCAACACAAAACGTGGAATAACAAAACAATATTTAAGAATAGAACAATAAAAAATATTGAAGGGAAATGCAAGAAGATAAACGTATAGAGAGCATTCCCCAAACCACACAATTGCTTTGGTACAATACATGCATAACACATTAAACTGGCATAACCTTATTAATCAAGATTTACTGCCATGCATACATCATATGATTATACTTGTTTCCCAAAAAAGTTGTCTTACCTGTCTCACAGTTGATCCCTGTACTACCGAGACATTCGCAAAAGTAGTCCTTTCCCGTGTACTTACAAATGCCTCCATTCTGGCAAGGATAGCTCTCGCAGGCTTTAAGTTCTGTAAATATAACGCCTTGCACGTTTATCTTTGTATTTATATAATACGTGTATTCTTGACGAAGTTCATTTTAACTGATCTGATCAAGAATTTTAGTTAATTAATAATTTAATTAACACGGAGTAAATTTTTGTCAAAATTTAAATTGCATATGAGCCTAAATTAGCTTACCACCTACGTTTATATTTAAATTAATTAATACACAATCTCTAGGCATGACTTACTTTATATGTATGTAGTGTCTTTATACATAAATGTGTATATTTCCATATTGATCACTTGCGTTTCATCTAATGCGCTATGAACTATCAACAAAATGCATTACTATGAATACAGTTGTACTATTATGTGGATTTTGGCCGATAAAGTATGTTGAAAAATGGTTTCGTTAACAAAGAGTAGGGAACGTTGTTTCATTGGAACTGGTGTAGTGATGCGAGTAACTATATATATATAATATCATCCGTACCTCTTCTGAATATCAATGCATTAGTTGCCTGCTGAGAACGTGATTCGTTTTATTTAAATAGCTGCACTTATTCACCTCCATAAAGATCAAATATGTAAGACGCATCAAGGAAGTTAGTTATCACCTGTGTTTTGCAGACACGGGTTCACCTGCGCAGCTAGTGTAGCTTATATTGGTTGATCCGATTGTTAAGGATGGACTAATATAGATACAGACAGAAGATGTTGGATAATACCCTACATAGGAAAGTGTATACGGGTTGTACGTACCCGTCTCACAGACGACACCGTAGAATCCTCTCTCGCAGGAGCAGGTGAACGCGTTGGGTTTATCCACACATTTAGCTTCATTCATGCACGGGTTGCTGAAACACCGGCCTAGATCTACAAACAGAACACAGGGAGGTACTGGAAATAATCAGTCATTATGTGATAAGTTGTACACGCATTATTCGTCGTATAGCGGGTATTGAATCAACATTTATGTTGCAGTATCAAGATTTACAGTTGTTGCGCGTTATTGTGCGACTTGGAGTACAGTTGACTGTGTGATCGGCCAAGTGAACCTGCCTTTTCGATCAAACTTTCTTAGGTCAATTATTATAACACCATATAGCGAATCTATGACAGTGTCGCATGATGTCTGTATGTTACACGAATTACAGTAATAAGGAGAGCCACAAAGGACTCAGGAACAGCAGTATTGTCCCATAGGAGTCTCCGTGCGCAATCCCCCTAAACGCGTGAGTACGGGATTGTACTGACTTCCCTTCCATGGAACTTAGAGGAACGTCTAAAATTGCGTTAAAGGGATTCTTTGTTAGCTAATATACATTCGAGGTATACCGTATCGAAACGTATTAATTTCCCATAAGTAATTTCTCTGCTACTTATGTCTTGCATGTTTATGCATAATTTGGGTGTTATCTGCAAAAAACAATAAACAGTTGTGTTTACGCGAATCATTTTGAGCTTGCTGCCACGTGGAAGATTAATTCTGCAGCCCGCGTATAATGAATATGCATGCACGCGCAGTGAACCACACGAAGGCCGTTGACGTCACACACATAGTTGACATGTTAGTTTCCGAGGTGAGTTGATTCAAGCAATGACATTGTAAATAAGCAATTCGAAGACATTTGCATAATGACAGGTATTTTTATAAGTGTATGAAGCGTTTGCGTTGTAACTGTGCAATTACCCTGCTTCCGAATGCCGTCAGCCGAGTAACGTTTCGATTAAATAAAATTATAACGTCCGCTAACGCGGACGGCTGCAATCGGTGTCAGCTAATGCTGGGACTGTCACTGAATCTGTCGAGCTTCAACTACAATAACTAACATAGCCTTAGACAAGGGTCTCGTCTTTCTAGTTAATAAAACTTGATTTTCCAGTATTTGACATGCACTGAACGAAATTGCACGCTAAAATTTCAGTATATGCAACCATAGCAAGATGATTAACCTCTTCTGCAGCTGCCGTAGATGTAATTGTTTTGCCTAAATCTGGGATTTAGGTATGTGTGTCTACGGGTCTTGTCTTTCCAAATTCCAGTCAGCCGTTTTTGAAAAGTCCCTGTTTCCCTACTTATTTGAACCGAAACATATGTGAGATTCGTACGGTCACAGACTGTTTTTAATGCTACAGATACGATTGCTAATAAACCTGGCTGGCATGTCATCATTCAATGTAAACATCTTATGTTTGTAGTACACAATAACATGTTGCCACGGAATTTTGCGATGCACGAATTTTAGACACCAGCAAATCTGCACTCTAGTATACATAAGTTTTCATCCATGAATATATTATTAAAAATCTAAAAATTGATCAGATCAAGTTGCGCTGCTTCATGTGAATAGCACATTTGATAATAATAGTATTCGCTAAAAACAAATTAAACATTTATTTTTGACATGTTACTTTACCGTTACTGTAGACTTTTCATGAGAATGGCCCATGTCTATAATTATATACAACATTAATTATTTGAGCAAGAATAAAGGAAAATATACAGTGCACTCTGGATAAGGTCGAATTTCCAGGGACCCATGACAATACTGATAAGTTGAATTTCTGATAACTAGAAAGTAATCAGAAGGTCTCCTTATTGGGACCTTTGCCCTGGACCGAGGAAAAGATTTATTTAACTTAGCAACAATTCACTTATGTGAGTTCAAGTTATCTGGAGTGCACTGTATATGACCAACGCATACAGGTAATTGTGTAGAAGCAAATTAAAAATTGGCCAAAGTAATGGACTGGGATTTTAGTCTGACTGAATCAACATAATAAGGTTCTCTTGTATTTATTTTCCATTTAGCCAGCTGTATACTTGGTCCCATAATCCAATATAAAAACTGAATTAATCTGCACAGTTTTGAGGTAGTTAACTCATATTTAGGCTCAATTTCATAAATTCAACTTTGTTTATTTGCAGGAACATTGGAAATAGCTGAGCTGATGGAAAGAGGAAATTGAAGAGCTCTGCTTAGCACTGCCATTAATTGGACAATGGGTCACCTGACATAAGATGATGTCTGACTCTGTAATGCCCCATTCTGTTCTGGAAAGTTGTACCTCACTTCGAGTTTCAAATGGATGTGTGCATCTGATAGTTTTGTGCTATTAATAGGACAATATGTTAACTGACACAGTAGTGAAGAAGATGTCTGACTTTGTCTGCCACATTAGTTCCGTGTGGCTTCTGCTGGGAATATGTACATCACTACGTTTCAAATGGATTTGTGCAATCGATCGATTTGTGCATCCAAATGCACATCATTCCGTCATTATGTTGCAAAGTAGGAGTACATAATAAAAGTAATGCTTTCTTATGCTAATCATGTTTGGATTGTGTTCTACAGCATATTCTTCCAAATTTGTTGAAACAAGTTTGTGTTAAGTTAACTATACTGGGAGTAGTGTATAAAAAGGTGTCGACAAAGTTGCTTTTATAATAATTGTGAAAATTGACAAAATATAAATGTTCCACAACATTCAAAATGTCTTAAGGATCTTCTTGAGCTAAATACACCAATGATGGCTGAAAACAGTGTTTTAAAAATTATGCGTCACTTTTAAAGTTTTGTAATTTTATAACTTTATTTCCATCATACAATGACCATTTTATTTGTTATCGAAAAGGGATTTCGACAGAAACAAATTCAGTATGTTTTACTCTAAATTATGGGCACAACAAATAATTATTGCACTTGGAAAAGATAGGAAAGTACATAACCACCTATCCTATTTTAATACCGTAAATTATACCAGTGATGTATAATGTATTTATCCTGCTTATGGACATAGCAGCTGGATTCATGGTGCAAAGATGGTTTCATTAGTGAATGTTTCTCGGTTTCAGGAAGTTTCTGTTATTTAAAGTTTCATTAAAACTTCACTTCAAAATGTATAGCCAGATGTACCTAATGAAAAATGAACATGATAGTATCATAGTTTTTTATATTCCAACAAAAACAATGCCAATAATTCAATATGACATCGGCGGCTTCGTGCATGGAGATGTGGTGTGTTTTCTTTTAAATCAATCCGTCTGTCATGAACTGTTGCTATGTTCATTCTCCGTTTATTCCATATATTTTCTTTCTTTCTTTGCTGAATCTGTGACATAAACAGCAGCTGGTCCACGTTTCATTTTGATAATTTTATCGGTCACGACTCATTCGCATGGTGGTGGCTAATCCACATACAAACATGTTGATGACGTATTTTTTGCATCTATTAACTCAGCGTAGCTAATCGAAGTCTGACGGACAGTCCCGAATATTCATGAGCGTGCCTTATACATAATTGTGAAGGTGGGCCCAAAATAAAAACGCAGAGTAATTTTTTTGATATATTGTCAGGGTCATTAATGATTAATAAAACACAATTCTAATGAAATAAAGGCATACAATTACATAAAATAATCATATTAACAGGATTACCTAATAATTGCGTACATTACAAAGAGATTAAAATTCTTAAAGAATCCCTTGAAGGCCCGCCACACCAATGCAGTGTTCAAACGACTGCATTGTGCACGCAACACGAGTGCATCAAATATGCGTTATAATAATACTATTATTATTTTTAGTAGTAGTAGTAGTAGTAGTAGTAGTAGTAGTAGTAGTAGTAGTAGTAGTAGTAGTAGTGGCAGTAGCAGTAGCAGTAGTAGTAGTAGTAGCAGTAGTAGTAGTAGCAGTAGTAGTAATAGTAGTAGTAGCAGCAGTAGTAGTAGTAGTAGTAGTAGTAGTAGTACTAGTAGCAGTAGCAGTTGCAGTAACAGTACTAGTAGTAGTATATAAATATTAGTCTACTTACTATTGTTATTATTATTGGAAGCAGCAACTTACCGATCTGACAGTTGAAGCCGATGTACCCAAATGGACAGTCGCACGAGTACTTAGCTGGTCGGTCGACGCAGACGCCGCCATGCTGACACGGGCTGCTCAGACACTCATTCAGGTCTATACAGAAACCAACCGAAGACAAGTCTGTCAAAATGCGTTATTAAGGTGCAATGCGTAGGCGTAGAAGCAAACACGAATGCGTAAAACAACACATATTTAATGTCATGTTAACCTCAAACTCCCCTTACTAAATATTCAACTCTGAATGTCATATATATTTATATATATATATGTACGAGAAAAATGGTCGTACTTCATGCTGTAAATGTGACATGCCATACAGGCATGTATGTATACAAGTACTAGGGCCGGCAGCTTTTTGAATGGACAACCAAATAAATGACTTGGGCTAGGTCAGTTGGGTACACATTGATTTCTTAATATTGGTTATTACTAGTGCAATCTTCGTGACATTCTATCTTATATGAGTCTAAGCTGAATGTACCCAATTTGGAGTTGCTATTACTATTATTATTATTATTTCTATTATTATTATTATTATTAAGCATCAATGGCTAATTTTGAACAATTTCCTATTAAAAATACACATTATTCAAGGTGCGCGTTATCATCATGCAAATGACATTTTGACCACGTGCTCTAACTTCAAGTGAACTTGGCGTGTGTGATCAGTTTAAGACACTGTTCCGTTGCTTGTACGTTTGGTTGCATGATACACCTAACTGAATATCAGATTGAGTGCCACAGAACTTGTGAACTTCATCTACACAGCTTCCAAAGCGTCGTCAACTATAACGGGCTGTAAAGTAAGAGCAAATACGAGCTCAGAGATCTGTAAAACACTATGAAAACGTCCGTTCCATCGGCTCAATTAATGCTTCATACGTGTTCTGATTTTCTGGTTCGTTTTCAGGAGTGAGAAATGCAACAATTGTGTCTCCCACAAACGTAACATGATCTCGTAAGCGGAAACGAACTGGAAGACACTAACTAGAAGAATTCTTTAGTAAGATGCTATTGTCCCTTAAATTTGAAAATTCAGCAGATTGAGATGCCCCAGGATGTCGACAAGAAATAAAAACTCGCAGATGCATCTGGAGGTCAAAGATGTCGGGCAGGCCTTGTGTTTGAAAAACGCCTGCTCCGCGAACAAGCTAAATCTATGCTTCAGCTCGTGCACGCAACCTAGCCAGTGCACTTCGCAGTTGTAAAGGAGATCTTGATTTGTGCGCATTCGTCTCTGCCCGAAGGCGCTTGAACTGCTGGAGGTTTAGGCCACGAGCGCGAACGTAGTTCACACTCTTCACGATGGTGCTTAGTACACTTCGCACTGTCACTGATTTTGGCATAGATGATGCAACGCGACTGAAGAGTTTTTCAGTGGCATCTGCATCATGTCGAACCTTTCCAATCAACAAAACAACTCCTTTTGTTCTTCCTCCCACCTAAAGTGCATCACGCAAACGTATGTTACATTATTCCGCGGGCCGCATTATGTGCAATCTCTCGTTTTGTCCGCGGACCGCATGAAATAGCTTTGCGGACCACATTAGCCAGCGGGCCGCAGATTGTAGACAGCTTTATTAAGCCATTTAAAGCGGATATGTGTTTTTTCTCCATTATTTCAATCCATGCTTGGTAACTATTTATAATCGGTTAACTTATGAGGAACAGACAGGCTCTCTTTAATATAATTGCAACTGTTTAATATAAGTGCAGCAGAATGTGATTCACATGTTCGTCTTTTATTATAATGACAAAATTACGGAACCACGCATATTAAAGGATGATTTCTGGGAAACATATCTTCGTATAGCGCGAAGCAAAACTGCTGCTAACATTAGCACTGTATATCTTACAGTATACTATAAATTGCCTACTAAAGTCATATAAATTGCCGACTAATGTCATATAAATTGCCGACTAATGTCATATTTTCTAAGCAAAAGCTACGGAAGATGCATATTGATATTTTCCAAATATGTATCAATGTAATATCCAGACATTTTGCGGTGATATATTCTGTTAGACAAGTAGCATTGTACGAAAAGGGCATATAGGTTAGTTATCACCCTGGATACAATAGCCACGTCCCCAGACGGTTGGAACAATGCATAACTTGGCGATAATGTATGTATTGCCGGTATGGCTGTTCGTTTGTGCCCACTATATTATTCAATGGAGTAAAGTTTGTAATGTACACACGACTGGGGGATCTCTCGTTAGATACGTCACGTTTGGGACACGTCGCTGATTGGGAGCTACATACGACGTATTTAATAGTTCTGAAGAAACCAGAGGTGTGAAACATCTGTGTGCAGTAACAGAGGGGTGACTTCGTAGTACCAGTGGCGTCTTTTATTGTTCCATTATCGTATGCATTTCACGAAAAACGAAAAAACAACTTCGCAGCAATGTGTTGGAGGAAGAACCAGTTGGTAATGTTCAAATTATTATTTACTCCATTTCTGATATTATGTATTCGGCATACTACTTAACACTACATGGCAATAGCTCAGGCACCAGCATGTCTTAGATGACAACAATGACAGCAAATGCATGCGGGCGGGCGGGCGGGCGGGCGGGCGGGCGGGCGGGCGGGCGGGCGGGCGGGCGGGCGGGCGGGCGGGCGGGCGGGCGGGCGGGCGGGCAAACAGGCAGGCAAACAGACAGACAAACATATGCACGCTATTTTTATCTATATACATATCACTCAACAAAGGAGTATGTACAAGTACGAGTACAAAAAAACAAATACAATTTTAAAATGAGAGTCTGGTAGACTCCAGTTTCACGTGTCGCTCTATCTCACGGCAGTTACACAATGGTTTAAGGCGGGGCTAATGAAAGCCGGACGGTGTCTACTGAAAAATGGTTTCCTACCGATCTCGCAGTCGTTCCCCGCGAACCCATACAAGCACGTGCATTTGTGGGTCATCTCTTTGCTGAAGCACGTGCCTCCATTATGACAGGGCGAACTGAAGCAAAAGTAGGTATCCCCTGAAACGAACAAAATAGTGACATGTCAGAGAGGACTCTCAACAGTGACATGTCAGAGAGGACTCTCAACAGTGACATATCAGAGAGGACTCTCAACGGTGACATGTCAGAGAGGACTCTCAACGGTGACATGTCAGAGAGGACTCTCAACAGTGACATGTCAGAGAGGACTCTCAACGGTGACATATCAGAGAGGACTATCAACGGTGACATGTCAGGGAGGACTCTCAACGGTGACATGTCAGAGAGGACTCTCAACGGTGACATGTCAGAGAGGACTCTCAACGGTGACATGTCAGAGAGGACTCTCAACAGTGACATATCAGAGAGGACTCTCAACGGTGACATGTCAGAGAGGACTCTCAACGGTGACATGTCAGAGAGGACTCTCAACAGTGACATATCAGAGAGGACTCTGGACAGTGACATATCAGAGAGGACTCTCAACGGTGACATATCAGAGAGGACTATCAACGGTGACATGTCAGAGAGGACTCTCAACGGTGACATGTCAGAGAGGACTCTCAACAGTGACATGTCAGAGAGGACTCTCAACGGTGACATGTCAGAGAGGACTCTTAACGGTGACATGTCAGAGAGGACTCTCAACAGTGACATATCAGAGAGGACTCTCAACGGTGACATATCAGAGAGGACTCTCAACGGTGACATGTCAGAGAGGACTCTCAACGGTGACATGTCAGAGAGGACTCTCAACGGTGACATGTCAGAGAGGACTCTCAACAGTGACATGTCATAATGTAAGAGTACTGAATTAGAAGACGATTTTCTTTCAGTAATGCATTTTTGACAATATTTTAAACATAGTTATGTTTGACATTTTGAGAAAATGTATCAGTATAATGTCAGGTGCATATATTACATTCGCCGGACATTGCACTGATATATAATTTCAAAGTTTTATTATGCAAACAATATGTAGACAGCTATCTCAACTATGTACCCTGCCTAAACCCCAGATGTGTGGAGTGCAGTTAGAGGTGTTTTATATCTACATTCGATCCGGATAAATCTCATACAATTATTTCTGTGATGTTTTTTTATTATTATTATTCATTATTCCACCATACCCTCAGTCCGCTGTCACACGGTCATCGTTGTAATATAGTTATCGAACACGTGTATATGTGTGTTCCACCCAATGTATGTGTATGTGATTGATGGGGTGTATGAACCAAAGCTAAATGCATAACGTTTTCATGGACTTTGCGAACTAATATAACCATCCATAAGAAACTACTGCGGCATGTATATTGCCAATAATGCCCCGTTTTGCAACGTATTGTCGTGCCGCAGACCTCCATGATAGGTGGCGAGACGGATCTTCATCTCCGAAGCCTTCAGACCTTCCATGCCAAGCCAGTGCTGCCAGACCATGTGCGCGTAGCCGACTCCGGAGCCGTATTTGCCATTGAGATTGGAGTTCAGGCACCATTTAAACCACCAGGCGCCGTGACGTTTGCTCGCACAATTCGCCCGGGTGGCATCGTGGTCCCACGTGCTGAACGGCGCGTTCTGGTGGTATTCCAGAGAATCACCTGTTAAAACAAAGCCACTAGGATTAACCATAGGCATCGGGACCGGGTTATGTGGGAGGTGAGCCCCCAATGAAGAGAATGGGCCGAATATTTTGCATGTTTTGAAGATTTCATTGGTGAGCGCCATTCGAGTTGCAATGTCCGAGTTGAATTTATATAATTACATAATAAAATATCAGAATTGTTCCGTGAAAATCTTCAACAACACCCATCTGCCCCACTGTATTCCGAAAAAATCTTCAGCAGCACCCCCCCTCCCTTCCCGGTGTTGCGCTGTTATGTCCGACAGTGTCGAAATGGTGAGTGAGAGTACTGCACACATATGTAACGTCACCACAAACAAATATTCAACAGCACCCCCGTCTTCTTCCAAAATCATGTTCGACAGGGGAATATTAATGTTGTTCCGACGACGACGAAATTATATCAACATTGCTGCTATCATCTGCATTGTGGGTGTTTTAGATCCTGCCAGTCGGGAAGCTGGCATAGCACTATCAGCAGGAAAGTGTATTTGTGATGTTACGATCAACATTTCAATAAAACAAGATATAAGTTTGTATGTGAAAATTTGATTATGTTGGTTGTAGACCAGCCAACCTGTGTGCGCAGACGGTTTAGCACTTTCCAGGTGATCTAGTCGTTCCAGCGGGAGGTGTTCATCGGCACGGATGTTTGTGTTGAGTCGTTCTTGTTTCATCTCCACCCGAGTGGTTGACATGTGGTGTCGATAGGCTCCGTCACTACTATGAAGCTCCTCCCAGGTGCAACTCCGATGTGTCCATGGAGAGGATGTGTTAGGACATTGTTCTGCCGTATTCGCTCTGTTCGACTTGCCATCGCTCTCCTGCTGTCTGATGCGACGATTCCAGCAAGTACGTGCAGGCTGTTGATGTTTGTTGATTTCAGGCAACCTGTGATCAGTCGGTAGGTATCATTCAGTGTCGGGTTCAATTTCTTCGCGTGGGCTGAGCGCTCCCATACAGGGCATGCATCCTCTACAGCTGAGTAGCATAGCGCTAGAGCAGATGCTCGAATAGTTGTTGGATCTACTCCCCACTTTGCTTTTCTGAGTTTTATTTCTGGTTCCAACTTTCAATAGGGTCTTTTCGAAATGCGCTTTGAACGACAGTGTTCTGACAAGTGTGACACAATATACACCGGGTAGGCACAATTGGCTTGACTCCATTCCAGTTGATGTTCAGCTGTCTGGCACATTCGCGGCTGCATAGGTGGAAAAGGCTCACTTGTGGCTTTGTTGAATTTGCTCAGAGTTGGTTGGTGTCATAATACTCCGACAGCCCCACGAATGCTCACGATAGGATTTCCTCGATCGGGGAAAAATCTGCACCCTGGATAGTGACGTCGAGATCGTCCGCATACACGAAGCTGCGCGTGTTCGGGTGGATGGGCTGATCATTTGTGTATATAATGAAGTGTACCGGTACGAAGACACTTCACTGTGGTAAGCTGTTCCTCTGTAATTGCCTTCTGCTCCGCTTCCCTCCTAGTTCTACATAAAACCGGCGGTTCTCCAGGAGAGTGCGAAACATAAATACCAAGTGATGGTCGTTGTCATGTTGTAGACCTTCTTGAGCAGTCTCTGGTGGTTGACGGTGTCGTCTGCTGCCGGGAGATCTACAAGCATGACGCCTGTGATTCTGCCTCGTTCGAAACCGTCCCCGATCTGCTGGGTGAGATTAAATACCTGGCCGGTGCATGCACGCACACACGCGCACACGTGCGCACACAAGTACACACGTACACGCACTCCCATGCTCACCCATGCACACACGTGCGCACAAGCCCACGCACGTACACATACATGTGAATACCCACGCATACAGCACGCTCACTAACGCACACGCACGCACGTACACATTCACACACACGCACGCGCCCGCTCACACGCACACACACACACACACACACACACACACACACACGAGTGGTAAGTAATCAATCTGACCTGCATTGCTTGTGTTTTTTATGTATTTGTCGACGTGGATTTTATAATCCTGTTCCTCTGAGGCGATCTCAAACTCGGCGTATTCTGCCAGTCTCGTCTCGTTCCTGTATGAAGTCAACTCCACCCGCAACATGTAAAGTCCACCAGCGGTGACGTCACTGATGTGGTCATTGCCCAGCCAGAACTCGTAGCCGACGTTGCCGAAACCCTCCTTATATTCATCCCATTTGCGGAAGAAATCTAGAATCCCGTCCTTCCGTCGCTGGATCACCTGAGACGCACATTAAAGGAATATTAAATATGTACGGGAACGACATGCCGACCAATTGCACTGCAGTCACTTGGACTTTTTCTATCAAATTCCAGTGTGGACACAATAAAAGGTAAAGTAAACGTAATTTTTCATATAGCGCATTTTCCAATCCTTAGCGTTTTATACTTTACTGCCAGCCAGGCCTGTTCAACCGAAAACCATCTCGACTTCTGTGGGAAGCGTTTAGCCATGCAGAAATTAATAATAATAATCATATGTTAAGCAGAAATTAATGCACGATGACTATGATGCACATATATCCACTAGTATGTATCGTCAGGTATTCCGAACCCGAGTTCTCTCGCCTGGGAGTCAGATGCTGTAAACACTGCGCCACCGTGCTCAATACACAGTGTTCAATGCGAATCGCTATTTGGAGCGATTCGATTTTCCGCATCCGCGAGAAGAAACGTATCTGCATGTGTACATATGGAATGACTCGTATCAACTACCACTAGCCACTATGTCGGCTTTGGCGTATATCTCATCTGCGTGTCGTTTCTGTACTTATGGAGTCTTCCTCAACCAATTCAGTCCACCATGTCTTTATGTCCAAATATGTGGTGAAATAATAGTTTAGGAAATATCCATGGTTTAACGATTTGATTACTTCTATGGTAGCCGCTGGTCCTAAAGTAACTACGGGCCATATCTTGGTGAATATTAATCATATTTTCATACAATTTGAGGATTAAATTAATTGGGTGAAGGTTGTTGAGCGCATGTACTAGCAAGCATAATGTGATTGCAATGAATACTAGGAAGGTTCCCTTTACTATAAATTGAGTCTGAACTGAGATACCCAAAATAGAATTGAGGAGGAACCTTAATACTTTATATATGTCTGACTTTTCAAAGCGAGCTTCTACAATACCGGACAAAACTGGATTTACGGTTTCCACCTAACTTACGCAATTATACACAAACGTCATGGTCAATGGTCATATGTTGATAAGGAAGCTACGAATGTGAAAACGTGAAACAGTTGGAAAATTGCACAGTTGCACTCAATCTTCTCAGTAGCATGGACAACTGACACAGTTTGAAATTGCTTAAGTTGTGTTTAATCAATAACTAATGTAAATCCGATAACTCACCATCCATCCTCCGCCATTTGTTTCGAGATCACAGAACACTTTCAAAGGTTTTTCGCTGCCTTTCGGGTAGACGGTATAAATCCCGTTCGCGGTGTTACCACTCAGTTGTACAGCGATACAATCAGCCACTGTTGATAAACGGTATGTAATACAATCTCATTAGATGCGTCTTGGTCACG
>OZ023207.1:12818215-12875715 GCA_963995525.1 Escarpia spicata | reverse complement strand
GACGTTTGCCATATTGATACATGCCCTCGATGCTTAGAGCTATCTTGACCTTGACGCTGCGGTGACCCGTCGAATATACCTGTTTCCTCGACATGTATACAAAAATGTCAGCTCATATGTTAGATTCTCGTATACACTTCGTGTCAGAATCACAAACTGTTAAAATGTCATACAGTGCCCCACGCGGTCGTATAATGTTTAGTAGTTTCACCGACAAAATAAATTCGGCGACGCAATCTAGAATAATAATCTGAACTTGGCAACTGGTGAACTGGGACTAGCAATCATTGGTGACGTCAGGTTTTCTATCACAATGACGTTGTCCGTCTATTAAAATTATTTGTTTTCAATCAGGTTATTCTAGTAAACTGCTGGCTTACTGTTATTGATTGTTTTTATGTAATGGTTAATTTTTATTAACTATTTTATATGCATATAGGCTCAAAAGATGATTTCCCACTTTAACAACATACCTCTATTTTCAATAATACCACGTAATGTTTTCTATACGTTGAGCACTATTGCGCTTAAACCAAGCGTATTATTTGTTTGTAGTACGTATAATCTCTATCGCCGTGGATGAAGATCACGGATACGTGTACTGGAACGACAAAGGCAATATCAGTCGGGTAACACTTGATGGCTCCAGCAGAACTTTTATCATCAAGATAGGCAAGTTCAATCACGCTGCAACTGATGCGCGAAGAATATTCTTACACAAATATGTTTCACTGTCTGTAACCAGGTACTCAATCATACAACTGAATGAACTGGAGCAACGTAGAGTGAACCGACTTGCCAAAGGCTAGATACGGCAGCACATGCATCGTATTATGTACCCAACAGATGGAAGGTCCGCATGTCGATCGGCGACCTCTTTGCTTGGTAGTGGCAATAGGTGTATATAGCGCTACATATACATATATAGGTGTATATCACATTTTAGTAGTATCTCCCGCAGGGGATATATGTCATTCTACGTTCATTCTCTTTGTTATGACCTATGATCTTCCAATTTGGTGAGACAAAATTATGGCACTTATACGTACACTAGTTAAGCATAATTACACAACGCTGACAGGGATTACATTCACCTAGTAATCCTTTTTGCAAGTAAATATGTAATGAAAACAGTGAGATAACCTCACTTTCTGGCATATTCAAATGGACAAACCTAAAGGCATTGACAAATTGGCAATTATAACAATAAGAAGAAGACAACAATACAATACTTACATCCTCAGGAACGGGGCTCTTAGCCAGGATTGTGAAATATTATAATTTACCCGTTCTCGTTTTTTTATATACTCGTTATGCATATGAAAAACCCTTTACAGGAATCGATGTTTATCTGAGAGTGGTCGAAAACGTACACACGGGCACAGGCACAGGCACAGGCACAGGCACAGGCACAGGCACAGGCACAGGCACAGGCACAGGCACAGGCACAGGCACAGGCACAGGCACAGGCACAGGCACAGGCACAGGCACAGGCACAGGCACAGGCACACGCACACGCACACGCACACGCATACGCACACGCACACGCACGAACACACACACACGCGCGCACGCACACACACACACACACACACACACACATATTTATCAACGACTGTCAGGCGGATAATAATATTGGTACTGTTTTACTAGAAGACAGAAATATGTATCACCTTTCTATTGGCACCTCCGCAGGTGACGGGTCACGCGGGCTTGCATTTGACCCAGATGCATGCAAACTGTACATATCAGTATACACCGGCAAAACAATTGACGTCTTCAATGTTGACGGCACTGGGCAAAGAACACTCGTCAACTGTGAAGGCTTACCACAAGGCTTGGTATTGGATCTGAACCAGAGGTATAGTTTGCGTTGAATGAATTTGTACAATGTGTCCTGTAACAAATGTGTACTTTTGAGAAAGGCAACAATGTAAAAAAGGTAAACGTAAAACGTAAACGTTCAAAATGTAAAAGTATCTAGTCCTTAGGACTGCTGAAAGCGTTGTACATTTTACTCCCCGGCAGGCCTGTTCAATCGAACACCATCTCGACTTCTCTGAGAAACTTTCAGCCATGCTGCAATTAATGCGCGAAAATTATTCGTTCACAAATATCCACCATCGTTTATAGCCAGGTTCTAATTCATACAGCTGAGTGAACTGGAACAACGTAATGTGAACTTGCCTACGATTTGACACGGCAGCACAGGATACCCATCCGGGTTCTCTTGATTGAGAGTCCTATGTTATATCCACTGTGCCAGTGCGCTCCATTTGGAAAACATGTGTACTGTGTAACACTGGTGGATTGCCTGATTTGTATTTGATACACAGTTGATCCTCTTGCCCACCAGCGTCTAGTTAGAATATTTGCCATGACGTGTCTCTCGAGTTATCAATGTGTAGGATCTAGAATGCAGTTCATACGTCGGCATATTTAACAATGTAGCACACAATGCAAACTTTGTATTTGCCAAAACGTCTTTCTAAAGTTGAAACGTAATCAAAGAAACAACATTGAAATTGTCATCAAACACGTACTACAAGCAAACTTTAAAAATACCATGTTTTATAGTGTTATCTGATGGTCATTATGCCCCGTACCGAACACTAACGTACGATCATCGGTCAATCCGATAACACGATCAAGTGTCGTGTACGTCCATGCGATCAGTAATTTGCTTATGGAAAAAGCATGCCTAAAACATGCGTGAGAGTTCCATTATAAATGGAGACAGGTTAGCTTTGTTCAATATGTTATAGTCCCAGTTTACTGTCGTGATACCTACACCATTGTACAGGCTTTATCAATTTCAAATCATGTTATCATACAATGGTATAGTTTGGTTGATCTGGAGTGACATGCTGAGTAGATAACCATGATAAATTTCAAACATAACCATTTAATTTTTTGGCAGTCACATTCTATAAGGATCGGAGAACATGAATATTGAATGTTCACACGCGCGCAAACGCGTACACTTTCTGTAGGCTAAAGTGTTGTATGCGTGCATGCAGTGGTTTTATATGATTCCTCTAAACCCAAAAAATCTTTTTTTTAACATTCCAAAGGGCGCTTACATGATGTGACCTGACAAATAAAATTAGCAGCAGCGGTGACCCTGGTTGTATTGGAAGTTAGAACAGTCACACTGATGGCCGTACGAATTAGCAGCAGCGGCGACCCTGGTTGTATTGGAAGTTAGAACAGTCACACTGATGGCCGCGCGAATTAGCAGCAGCGGTGACCCTGGTTGTATTGGAAGTTAGAACAGTCACACTGATGGCCGTACGAATTAGCAGCAGCGGTGATCCTGGTTGTATTGGAAGTTGGAACAGTCACACTGTGGCCGCGCGAATTAGCAGCAGCGGCGACCTTGATTGTATTGGAAGTTAGAACAGTCACACTGATGGCCGTACGTATAAGCAGCAGCGGTGACCCTGGTTGTATTGGAAGTTAGAACAGCCACACTAGTGGCCGCGCGAATTAGCAGCAGCGGCGATCCTGGTTGTATTGGAAGTTAGAACAGCCACACTAGTGGCCGCGCGAATTAGCAGCAGCGGCGATCCTGGTTGTATTGGAAGTTAGAACAGTCACACTAGTGGCCGCGCGAATTAGCAGCAGCGGCGATCCTGGTTGTATTGGAAGTTAGAACAGTCACACTAGTGGCCGCGCGAATTAGCAGTAGCGGCGATCCTGGTTGTTTTGGAAGTTAGAACAGTCACACTGGTGGCCGTACGAATTAGCAGCAGCGGCGATCCTGGTTGTATTGGAAGTTAGAACAGTCACACTAGTGGCCGCGCGAATTAGCAGCAGCGGCGATCCTGGTTGTATTGGAAGTTAGAACAGTCACATTAGTGGCCGTACGAATTAGCAGCAGCGGCGACCCTGTTTGTATTGGAAGTTAGAATAGTCACACCATTGGCTGCACGAATTAGCAGCAGCGGCGACCCCGGTTGTATTGGAAGTTAGAACAGTCACACTGATGACCGTCCGAATTAACAGCAGCACCGACCCTGGTTGTATTGGAAGTTAGAACAGTCACCATGATGGCCGTACGAATTAGCAGCAGCGCCGACCCTGGATGTAGTGTAAGTTAGAACAGTCATACTGATGGCCGTACTCATGTAATCATGTAATTTAATTGTTGTATAAATGTTGTCTTTGTTTAACTACTTAAGGATTTCCAAACAGAAGATATAACGATGTTCACATATTCGTATTCACCCCACCTCTTACCCCTGTCGCGAACAAGATTTATTATGCAGTTGTATATAATGTATCACATGATACCCACTGGCAGTATGCATTGGCATTCAGAATGATCAACAATTACGATTCCGTGCCAAAGTGATTGCAAATCTATTTGTGTTTTTCCAGGTCCAAGCTGTCAACGGGTGCTGTTCTTCCTGTCAAAAGTTCATATAGGTTCAATTAAAAGAACAAGAACCGCACACCCCAAAACGCCTTTTATATGACTAACAGTCAAGACAACTTCACTAACTGGATAAGCAAAACTACAAATTATATCAGTCACAATTCATGAAGAATTCAATTAGCCACCTGTTTACTATATATTGTAGGTACTAGGTAACACAATTAAAAGTTTAACTTTTCTGAATATTAACTGGTTGCTGCAGATTATATGCGCGTAGAACGTTCAGACTACTTGGGTGGTAACAGAAGACTAATCAGCAGAACACGTTCAAAGCCGATGGGAATAGCAGTTCACGAGAGTGTGCTTTACATCTTGGAAACACATGGCGGGTAATGTACATAGCAAACACTAACATTTAATATATGTCGCAATACTTTCTATGCTATCTGCTACGGATATGCAGGTTATGAATTATATAATGGTTTGTCGTTTAGGTAAATGGCATGTGATTACAGTGGCTTCATAAATCATGGGAAACACACGTATATTCTGTAGTGCTTCTACTACGAAAAATGCGCTATATATATATATATATATATGTGTATATATCTTTAGTGGCAATTTATATATATATATACTATTATTTGTAATGGTCATTATTTTATTGATGACAGCGTACTGGCGTGTTTTCTTTCAGAGTTACTGAAGTTCAACCGAACGGAGCAAATCAAAGCGTTCTTTTCACAAATTCGAACTCTGTTTCTGGCATTAAAGTGCTACACAAAACCATTCTAGCAGGTAATAAGAAATATAATATGGAACATATGGTGTTTGGTGGGTATGTGTATATTATTTTTGTTACACAATGCATAAAGTGTCATCATGTAGAGGGATGGGGGTAGTTTGTAGTAAATAAAAGGTAACTGGCTGCTCGTGCACTTGTACTCCGGCATACGACGTAGAGTCTACATACATCTACGCGGCGCGGCAGGAGAGAAACATCATCAATTGACGACATGCAACCTCCCCTGGGTGGCACCAGACAACAGATAAAGCTGTTCACTTACTTCACCCAAAGAGGATGACGTCAAACAATGCCGGTATGACACATCCGTCAAGTGACTACGAAGACGTCAGAGTAACACAGTGTCTTTGTGGTAAGGTCATAAATATAGTATTTTATTTTCAGATTAGTGTAATCCATTGTTATAACACTATTTACACTCAATGTTATGACAATATTAATTATGTCAATTATGTAAATAGGTAATTTAAAAATAAATACATTTGTCTTTACATACAGTAACGGAATACACCAGCGGCACTGATAAACGAAGCTATGTGTGTGCCGTGAATGAACTGCTTGTATTCAATATTACCAAGATTCACCTGGTGTAGTGGTTTCCAAGACACGGGAGGTTGGCTGGGTTAACAATTGGAACATCATTCCTTATAGTTATCGTGAACTCAGTAAATATGCTTTTATGTTATACTCATGTGTCCATAGCTTAATTGCATATTTGCAAACTATATTGTGGCAGTTAAATGTATAAATACGTAGTTAGAAATACATCATAAATCATTGTCTTCATGTAGCCACGTTAGTAGACATAACGGTATTGAAAAACACGATTTTTATTTGTGTAGGTAATTATAATAAAGTTATAATTTAAGTTTAATCTAGTTTCAGAAAAACGAAAGACAAGAAAGGTGTTGCCACGAAAAATAACAGCCGGTGGGTTCATACATCAGGTACGTGTGTCGGGAATCTCCGAATCACAGTTTCACACAGGTAAGGGTGCCCCATCGGTTGAAACAAGTGCCGAAGATTAATGATCACATCCATTTGACAAGCTGCGTAGATATGCCGCTACACTATAACGTTGTGTAACATAGTTACAGTGAGCCCATCAACTCGCACACACGCACGCACGCACGCACGCACACACGCACACACGCACACACGCACACACGCACACACGCATACACGCACACACGCACAAACGCGCATACACTCACACATGCGCACACGCGCACACGCGCACACGCGCACATAAACACTCGCACACTCGCACACTCGCACACTCGCACACTCGCACACTCGCACACTCGCACACTCGCACACTCGCACACTCGCACACTCGCACACTCGCACACTCGCACACTCGCACACTCGCACTCTCGCACACACAAACACACAAACAAACACACAAACACTCGCAACCACACACACACACACACACACACACACACACACACACACACATATGGTAAGTTTACATTGCCTTGCAGAAGAGACATGAAAATCGTGGGTCTGAGTGCAAATGTGGTGATGGACAGGAGGACATGGAGACAAAAAATTACCAGCCATACCGACGACCCCAGATAACGGGAAAAGTCAGAGAAGAAGAAGAAGATGGTAAGTTTACATTGTTTACTATATATTATACATAATATAAGTCTCTAATAACAAATTAGTACGTCTTATAGTGGACAAGCTTAATACATATACATGGAACCATTTCGAAATAGTATGAATGCCTATACCTCAATAATACAAGGTGCCATGATCATTGAAGCGCCTGATTGGAAGACGGCAACACCCAAAATGAACTTTGATGGATCAACAGAAAGGCAAAACCGTAAAGCAGCCAACAACCCCAAATGAGGGGACACGTGCATAACAAGTACCCTGTAGAACAAGAGCTGACGCACTTACATTTGTTTCTTCTCTATATATGTACAAAATACAAAATATCCAATCAGAAATAAAGTGGTATTTAAAAATTCTGGAAACGCAGATTAAAGTAAATAATTGTACTTCAAATAAATGTAAAAATAGTTTGTCATAGACTCGAAATGGTCGCACAAATACTTTCCCGAATCAACCGTTTGTAATCAATCACACCAAAACTAACACTTTATGTCACTGCAATGTTCCGCATCAATTACGTATAATAGTAGATAAAAATACATGCAGGTATAAGGTAATGAGTCGGCCAATCATAAAATACACCTGTTTGTTGGGCATTTATAACATATAAATAATGGATACATACTCATATTATATTAAAAGTATATATAATTGATAAACTTAGTATACGTCTTCTTGTTTTCGAATATTGCCACTGCGTCATGCAGTCTTCTATAATGGATACATACTCATATCATCTGGTAAAAGTATATATAATTGATAAACTTAGTATACGTCTTCTTGTTTTCGAATATTGCCACTGCGTCATGCAGTCTTCTATAATGGATACATACTCATATCATCTGGTAAAAGTATATATAATTGATAAACTTAGTATACGTCTTCTTGTTTTCGAATATTGCCACTGCGTCATGCAGTCTTCTTCTTGGAAGTTTATACAAGACGCTCTCTTAATACACAAAAGCAAATTGTATATTTCTAGAAAGGCAATGTCAACAACTATTGAAATAGGTCTAGAAACCAGAACGTCGTTATATTCAATTCAAGGATATATACAAGTATCGTACTTCGTTACAAGCATCAATTCATCTAGACAAATGTTTTCCATTACTCAAGTAAACTAAACGGTGTAACGAAATAAGAGTACTCCAAATGTTACTCAAGTAAAGTAAACGGTGTACCAAAGTAACTGTACACCAAATGTTACTCAAGTAAAGTAAACGGTCTAACGAAGTAAGTGTATTACGTTTTATACCAGTAAAGAAGTAAATGTACTCCAAAAGTTACTCAAGTAAAGAAAACGGTGTACCGAAGTAAGTGTACTCCGTTGTATACCAGTAACGAAGTAAGTATACTCCAAATGTTACTTAAGTAAAGTAAACGGTGTAAAGAAGTAAGTCTTCTCCATTGTATACCAGTAACGAAGTAAGTGTACTCCAAATGTTACTCAAGTAAAGTAAACGGTGTAACGAAGTAAGTGTACTCCGTTGCATACCAGTAACAAAGTAAGTGTACTCTGTCGCATGCCAGATGTTCGGTATGCAGCATTTCATATTCAGAAAAATGAATACGTATGCAGTCTAACATTAATATACTTTGAATTTAAATCATATTATTTGTGTTACATATGTACAACGCCGACTGCAATGTGTGCTTTGTTCTCAATGTGTAAACTATGTGAAACTCTAGTGCCAGCTGAACGAACTCAAAACGCAAGACGGAGATCACACCAAGACACACAAGTACAAAATCCTAGTTCCACCGATCGCGCGGGCACTTTCATGTAAGCAACCAGCATATTTAAATTAATTGTCTATTCATATACGAAAGATTTCCCAGCTTCGATCGTATCATTCTGATTTACATTTTATTCCCAGAATCTATAGTAATATTTGAACTAGGGCATGTTCTGTTGATGCACCAACTCTCTGGAATATACTCCGTTGAACATATTACACACTTTCTTTGTCATTTAAAAACTTACCTTTATAACCTTGCGTGTCCACCACAGCTCCGAGGCGTATCGATCCATCTGTTGACGACTGCATTGCACCTGATCGATTTTGAGATAGACTAACCCGTTGTATTATTGCGGCTGTAAGCTTGGTTCCTAGAATTTAGGCGCAAAAATAGTTTCGTGTTAGTATTATTTAATTCCTGGTCGACGTACAGATGTTACAATGTAAATGTGACAATAAAGCTGGCAACGACAGCCTAGCCAAGTGTTGTTGTATAAGAGAATGCAGATGATTCATTCAATGAAATTTTTTCTCTACAACAAACAGCATAATAGATTTATATATGTGTCGATGGTGCGTCGTCCATTAATTAAACAACCAATATATTTAAATAGTTTATATTAGTCAATTCAGAAGTAAATGGAACGTTTCTTCCAAACTAGTAATCTACATACCTATTTATATTTGTGTGTAGGTTCAGTGTCACCCATATTATGTATAACATTATTGTTGAATACAGTGCACGAATCGTTCACTAAACGCTCGGGTGTTATTGCATTTCCGCCGAACAAAATTGACAGTAAAACACTGACACGCAAAAGATGAGCTTGCTTAAAGTACTTCACCGACACACGATATATGAACCAGATTTAAACACATCACAGAGACACGATGGAACCAGTCTTGACCACATCACAGAGACACGAGAAACGTGCTAGTGTTGAACACCTCACGGAGACACAGGTTATGAACAAAATGTACGCACTTCATGGAGACACGAGAGAAACCAACCCACGGAGCAACGATAGGTAAGACAACGTGTGTAGTATAAGTTGGATATATTTCAACAGAAGGAACAAGGATGATGTGTTTATAATGAATTTATGTTCAGCTGATTTTCTTTACATTGATGGTAAATCGGGGTTGAAATAAAAAGGCAAACTCTCTTAATGTACATGTGTGAAGTAGTGTCAGTTGGCATATCTAAATTAAGGTTACATATTATAGCAAGATTAGCACACGAAACAATGAGCAGCAATATTTAGGACCAACTTATCAGTCAAGATTTGTATTATAGCGTTCTAATGCCTTATGAGTGTTACTAGTCAATCGTTGCGGGGGTTGTCTTATAATACCGGATTAAGTACTAAATGTTTCTTCAGAAATATGAGTAACGGATTGTGTTTCAAAATCACTCAAGTGAATTTTCAGTTAAAATCACCCTTGTTTGTAATTTGTAACATGTGTTGACGTGTTGACTATAACGCAAGTGTCATCTACTGATCGCAATGTAAACATACTGTTTCAGCAGAACTGCATCGGCAGCATCAGACACTCTGAAAGATGAGCCTAATATATACATCCACTTCAGCGAAGACGTCTATACCAATAAAACTCGACATATGACGTACTAACTTCACGTATAATGTCTACGTTAATAAGATTCGAGAGATGATACCCACATCACAGATGACGTCAGCACGATCCAGACTCAAGAAGTGGCATTACCGTATCATAGAAGACGTGGTCTACACCAATCAGCGTACGTGGTCTACACAAATCATCGTAGATGTGGTCTACACCAATCAGCTACGTGGTCTACACAAATCATCGTAGATGTGGTCTACACCAATCAGCTACGTTGTCTACAAAAATGGTCTACACCAATCAGCTACGTGGTCTACACCAATCAGCGTACGTGGTCTACACAAATCATCGTAGACGTGGTCTACACCAATCAGCTACGTGGTCTACACAAATCATCGTAGACGTGGTCTACACCAATCAGCTACGTGGTCTACACAAATCATCGCAGACGTGGTCTACACCAATCAGCTACGTGGTCTACACAAATCATCGTTGACGTGGTCTACACCAATCAGCGTACGTGGTCTACACAAATCATCGTAGACGTGGACTACACCAATCAGCTACGTGGTCTACACAAATCATCGTAGACGTGGTCTACACCAATCAGCTACGTGGTCTACACAAATCATCGTAGACGTGGTCTACACCAATCAGCTACGTGGTCTACACAAATCATCGTAGATGTGGTCTACACCAATCAGCTACGTGGTCTACACAAATCATCGCAGACGTGGTCTACACCAATCAGCTACGTGGTCTACACAAATCATCGTTGACGTGGTCTACACCAATCAGCGTACGTGGTCTACACAAATCATCGTAGACGTGGACTACACCAATCAGCTACGTGGTCTACACAAATCATCGTAGACGTGGTCTACACCAATCAGCTACGTGGTCTACACAAATCGTCGTAGACGTGGTCTACACTAATCAGCTACGTGGTCTACACAAATAATCGTAGACGTGGTCTACACCAATCAGCTACGTGGTCTACACAAATCATCGCAGATGTGGTCTACACAAATCAGCGTAGACGTGGTCTACACCAATCAGCTACGTGGTCTACACAAATCATCGTAGATGTGGTCTACACCAATCAGCTACGTGGTCTACACAAATCATCGTTGACGTGGTCTACACCAATCAGCGTACGTGGTCTACACAAATCATCGTAGACGTGGTCTACACCAATCAGCTACGTGGTCTACACAAATCATCGTAGACGTGGTCTACACCAATCAGCGTACGTGGTCTACACAAATCATCGCAGATGTGGTCTACACCAATCAGCGTACGTGGTCTACACAAATCATCGTAGACGTGGTCTACACCAATCAGCGTACGTGGTCTACACAAATCATCGTAGACGTGGCCTACACCAATCAGCTACGTGGTCTACACAAATCATCGTAGACGTGGTCTACACCAATCAGCGTACGTGGTCTACACAAATCATCGTAGACGTTGTCTACACCAATCAGCTACGTGGTCTACACAAATCATCGTAGACGTGGTCTACACCAATCAGCTACGTGGTCTACACAAATCATCGTAGACGTGGTCTACACCAATCAGCGTACGTGGTCTACACAAATCATCGTAGACGTTGTCTACACCAATCAGCTACGTGGTCTACACAAATCATCGTAGACGTGGTCTACACCAATCAGCGTACGTGGTCTACACAAATCATCGTAGACGTGATATACACAAATCAGCGTACGTGGTCTACACAAATCATCGTAGACGTGGCCTACACCAATCAGCTACGTGGTCTACACAAATCATCGTAGACGTGGTCTACACCAATCAGCGTACGTGGTCTCCACAAATCATCGTAGACGTGGTCTACACCAATCAGCGTACGTGGTCTACACAAATCATCGTAGACGTGGTCTACACCAATCAGCTACGTGGTCTACACAAATCATCGTAGACGTGGTCTACACCAATCAGCGTACGTGGTCTACACAAATCATCGCAGATGTGGTCTACACCAATCAGCGTACGTGGTCTACACAAATCATCGTAGACGTGGTCTACACCAATCAGCTACGTGGTCTACACAAATCATCGTAGATGTGGTCTACACCAATCAGCTACGTGGTCTACACAAATCATCGCAGACGTGGTCTACACCAATCAGCTACGTGGTCTACACAAATCATCGTTGACGTGGTCTACACCAATCAGCGTACGTGGTCTACACAAATCATCGTAGACGTGGACTACACCAATCAGGTACGTGGTCTACACAAATCATCGTAGACGTGGTCTACACCAATCAGCGTACGTGGTCTACACAAATCATCGTAGACGTGGTCTACACCAATCAGCGTACGTGGTCTACACAAATCATCGTAGACGTGGTCTACAACAATCAACGTACGTGGTCTACACAAATCATCGTAGACGTGGTCTACACCAATCAGCGTACGTGGTCTACACAAATCATCGTAGACGTGGTCTACACCAATCAGCGTACGTGGTCTACACAAATCATCGTTGACGTGGTCTACACCAATCAGCGTACGTGGTCTACACAAATCAACGTAGATGTGGTCTACACCAATCAGCGTAGACGTGGTCAACACCAATCAGCATAGACGTCACTTACACCAATCAGCGCAGAGAGATAACACAATCACATCACACCCGATACATGACACAACTACGTATCAGAATATGTAATCACCATGTGGACACGTGATATGAACAAGACCTAAAAGCTACAGAGACGGTGTTGATACCACTGTCATACAAATGACGATCCATGTAGAAAAACATTAAAATGTTGCGCAGACTTGAGAGATGATCTAATCATTCAATTTAATATCGTATGAGTAGACACCATCTATGCGACGTCCTTTGTTGTGTATTTATCTAGAGGAATATAACTAGGTGAAAAATTACATGTGATATATCATTCAGATTCAGAAAATCGCTTGCGATTACACGAACGTGTATGTGAACATTATTGAATTAGTTTTTGTTGTATATGTTTTTATGTAATGGGGAACTGATAACGGTCTCTTTTAGACATTTTACGCGCAGTGGCAGCAGACGGGGCCCGTAGTCATTGTAGGTTGATGGGGGATGTGTACCAAGCACATCCATTCACCCAGCTTGGTGGCTTAGTGAATTTGAGCAGGCTAGAGGGCAGATCAGGCCCCGCTATTTGCCTATATGGATGGAATGCCGATGTTGCGCAGGGAATATGATTCTTCGCTAAAGTGTCTGCTTGAATGTTGCGGTCTTAGCAGTACAGTTTTTAAGGGGCATAGCTTCAGGATAGGTGCTGCAACATCAGCAGCCTTAAAGGGTGAGTCTGATGCACAGATTAGAGCAGCAGGTCGTTGGGCATCGGACGCATTCAGGAAATATATTAGGATAGCGTAATTAGTTGGGGGCAGATCAATAGGTGGTGCAGTATTTCTAGAGGATAGCAGTAGGGATATATCCATGTCTCTGACAGTGGCAGAGGCAGCTGCGGTATCTTATCTAGATGGTAGCGTTAAATAAATACCCAGGTCACTGACAGTGACGGAGAGAGCAGTGGCACCTTACTTAGCTTATATTATGAAATCAGTTTATTGGTTACGCTGCAGCAGTGGTGGGGTTGTTTTAATGACCTCAGTGTCTCTAACAAGGCTGGTGTTGTTTGATGCGTTTAGATGGTGGGGGTCGGTCACATTTGATTTCAGGTGACCTGGTGGCGGAATAACCCCCATCGATACGGTATAAATTGTAAATATAGTGTTGTGAATTAGTTAGTACCGGTGGTTGGTACTACTTCAAGGACGTGTACGTATTGGTTAGCAATACCATTAAGGCAGGCATGCTTGCAGTGAATATGTATTGATGTATTTATCTTGTCGTTTACATGATGTATGTAAATGAATAAAACTAAATGTAATCAAGTTGGCCTATTTCAGTACACACTTGTCTTGCATTGTTGCTTTGGATAGGAGGGTGTATGTGTCAGGGGCGCATACAAATATCCTATGTGAAGTAACAGAGTAAGACGGAAGGTGGTGTCCCCTAGCGGAGTAGGCCAACAGTAACCTGGTGACCAATATATAAAACGGACTTACACGTAAGGTTACATAGCAGTAATTAGTCCTCGCCGTATATAAACAGGGACAAAGACTAGTTCGTCCCATTCGCCGTTCACGGAGACATTGAGCTGTTCTGCGCGTGGTCTTCGCTTGCCAAATAATTTTTGCGTTTTTATATTTAGTTATTGCTTATTGGTTTATTGTTATAAAGTTGTGATTTTGTCTGCCACCCTCCTCCCTGTGCCATACTTGATGCATGATCGTATGCAATGTAGTTTCTTGGACGCTTTTCCCTGTTATATAAGTACACGAGGTTTTGCCTGGCCTTTTCCCTCTTACTGAGTCCCAGTAGTGTACTCAGGGTTTTTAGTGCGGTAAATAAAGCAGGTTGTTAATGGTACAGGCAGGATGAAGGCGGCGGAGTGACCCCCACCGATACGGTGTCAATGGTAAATATAGTGTCGTGAGATAGTTAGTACTGGTGGTTGGTAATACGTCTACGACTTGTAGGTATTGGTTACCAACACCACTGGGGCCGGTATTCTTGCTGTGAATATGTATTAATGTATTTATCTTGTCGTTTATATGATGTATGTAAATTAATAAAACTAAATGTCATTAAGTTGGCCTATTTCAATCTACGCTTGTCTTGCATTGTTGCTTTGCATAGGAGGGTGTATGTGTCAGGGGCCCGTACATGCTATTATGTACATATGCATTCACGGACACACGCACATAAACACGCACTCACGCGCGCGCTCGTATTCCCGACCTTTTGCCGACCGCTCTGCTGAACACAAACATTAACATAACCGCACTAATTCTAGAGATCATCTCTTATCTGTCATTGGAATTAGCGACAGGTGTATTCCAATATGAAACTTGCGCTAGTAACGCCACTGCTGAAGAGACTCGCATAGATGCAAATTACATTCAGAACAACCTTAATTATTTCAAATCACAGCATTGTTTCAAATTGTTGGAGAGGCGTGTCGCGGCTGACCTTCGGCGCTACATCGACGAAAACAAATGTCATGACCCATTCCAAAGCGCAGGTCCCCCGCATCACAGCACCGAAACTGTCTTGTCCGTAGTCACGACTACATCACTCAGGCACATAATTGTCTATAAGGCGTAGTACTCATTCTACTCGACCTTACTGCGGCATTCCACGCCGCCGATCACACAATGGTACTGCAGCAAATGCATTCGATCGGTATACGAGGCTGGATACTAGAATGGCTGACGTCTTTCCAGTCCAACTGGACGATGGCGATGAAAGTCGTCGACTATTCCATGTCTTGTTAACAACTGCTTTACTGATCTGCATCTCGGTAGTGTAGGTTCTTCAATTTATCTCTCATCCCGCCTACTGGTGACATTAGCCTCAAACAAGTGAACCTCTCTCTCTCTCTCTCTCTCTCTCTCTCTCTCTCTCTCTCTCTCTCTCTCTCTCTCTCTCTCTCTCTCTCTCTCTCTCTCTCTCTCTCTCTCTCTCTCTCTCTCTCTCTCTCTCTCTCTCTCTCTCTCTCTCTCTCTCTCTCTCTCTCTCTCTCTCTCTCTCTCTCTCTCTCTCTCTCTCTCTCTCTCTCTCTCTCTCTCTCTCTCTCTCTCTCTCTCTCTCTCTCTCTCTCT
The DNA here is from genome assembly GCA_963995525.1 of Escarpia spicata. NCBI lineage: Eukaryota > Metazoa > Annelida > Polychaeta > Sabellida > Siboglinidae > Escarpia > Escarpia spicata. The sequence continues at coordinate 12,859,875 of OZ023207.1, read as the reverse complement.
CTCTCTCTCTCTCTCTCTCTCTCTCCATTTGGGAAGTGGCATGTTGGATATTTGAAAACAGAGATGGCTGGATATATTAAATATTTTAACATTGGATTGACAAATGACATACCAGAAGCACCATGATTTTAGTTAAGGTGCAGGAAGTCACTGATTGAGTTATTGCCAGTCGAATGGTCGTCCCAAGCATAACCAGAATGACTATTTTTCGCATCTACATCGCATCTCCAGGTATTCCAATATGTTTCTCTTCTTCTCTCTTCTCTGTGTTCCTGTGTCTAGCGTAGAGGGCATAATAAATTATAATGCAATCTTTGCTCGTTTAACATTACTTCACACCAACCCTCCACCACCAATATGCGGAGAGTGAATTGATTCCTATCCAATATTGCTATTAGTGGCAATTTGCATTTCAATTTGTTTCACTCGCTTGGTGGCGCCATGTGTTGTGGTTGCGATACGTGTTGACCACCTGATCACCAAAGCGCCCCCACGTAATGATTAAACAAAATTAAGACTTTTATAACTGATGTTTAATTTTGTCTGTGACACTAGTGTAGAATTAGTTTCAACGTATTGCACTGTTTGCATAAACAAACATTTTATAAATTGTCACCACCAACGCTGTTAAATCTTAATTTGTCTTGTCGATAATACAGGTCGATTTGATTTTCCCGCTAGCAGGCTTACGTACACAACATACTAAGGCAGGGGCAGTCCCCTTATAAACTATAATACTAACAGGTTTTTTCAACAAGTCGTTCTTTTATACCCAGAATCACCCTGGGGTGAAGACATCTGACTTTTCTTTGCACGGGCACTAAACGTCTTGTCACTTTGCACTGCTGAGCACGAAAAAATCATACGACCTTTAATATTGTCATTGATTATCGCCAACCCACTTTGTATAACCTAGAAATTTACATTATTTTTAGTACAATTATACCGTTTTATTCTATTTCATTATTTTCAATTATTTATTATTTTTATGAGACATTATCATTTTATTCTTCACCATGTTGAGGAAAGTACACTGTCACCAAGACAATGTCATGTGTGTTTTATTTTGTTCTGCTGCTTCGAGGGGTCATGATTTTACGCTGTGCAAGCCACTTAGTCCCCAACGGTCGGCTGTCATTTCAACAGTTTCTCAGTACATGAGAACACACAATTCCTTGTCACATCTTCACAGTTTGCCATGTCTTAATCTTTGCTTTAATGGAAAGTTACTGTCACTCCTCCGCTCTACGCCAACATTTTAATTGGCAATTATATTACTACTAGCAGGAGATGTAAGTCTGCCATCAAGCGCACTATTCCAGTAGCCTCCATTAACTTTCGATCTAGTCGAGACAAAACAGCCTCGCTTACCGATTTATTAACTTCCAAGACAATAGACATCCTTGCAGTCACTGAGATCTGGCTCACACGAGACAGCTGAATGCATTGCTGACGTTTCTCCTTCCAGTTTCACCTTCCATCATCGCCCACGTTCAGTTGGGCGAGGTGGTGGTGTTGGATTTCTCATCTGAAAATAGTTAATTTGCATTCAAACCCTGATTATTCCAGCTTTGAGGCCATCTGTGCCGACATTTCCGATTCATGTTTCTCTGCTTATTTTGTGTGCATGTTTTGCCCTGCAGGACATCCTGCCCATTTCTTTGAAGAATTCCAGGATCTACTTGAAAATCTGGCAACTATTTATTCAGAATTTTATATACTCGGTGATTTTAATCTTCATCTGGAAACACCTTCATCAACAATAAGTACATTTAATGACATTCTGGCATCCTATGACATGAAACAAGACGTTACCTTCTCAACACAAATACATGGCCACTGGCTCGATCTCTTAATCACCCGTTCAGATTGTAACAATATTCAGACACCTACTGCTTCAGATGGTTTATCAGACCACCACACTCATTGCTGATCTCAAAGTTCGTACAATTCCCGTAGAGTCCAAACACAATGTGTTTTACCGACCGATCCATAAGATTGACATTGCTTCATTAATGGCAGACATCCTTAAATCCGACCTCATCAGTAACCCAAAAGAATATCTGTCAGATCTGTGTCGACAGTACTTTCAAGTACTCAAAGATTTACTTACTAAACATGCACCCCTGAGATCTAAATATGTGTCCCAAAAGCCACATGCTCCATGGATGACTCCTGAAATTCTACAATCTAAAACGCGCCGGCGCTATCTTGAACATGTATGGCGGAAACCACGCTCGCCTTCGGACAGATCACGATATTCTAAACGGTGTCACTACTGTAACAAACAAATGGCCAAAGCTAAATGAAATTATTACACAAACATGGTCTCGAGTAACTCTGATAACCCACGTCAGCTATGGAACTGCATAAATCATATTTTACACAGACGGCCGCCTCCATCTCTTCCTAGTCATGTGTCGGTCAAATCTCTGTGTGACGCGTTTTCTAGTCATTTCAAAGATAAAATATGTCTTATACGTTCTGCTTTTCCATGTCACACTTTAAGTACTGTAAACGTGGGCTCCCCACAAGTAAATTCTCCTTGTATTGTTTGAGCCAGCCACAGTTGATGAAGTGAGGAAAATAATAATGTCCTCCCCAAATAAGTCATGCGATCTCGATCCATTACCAACCATACTACTACAAGCATGTCTTGACTCTTTACTTGGTACAATAACAAATATCATAAATTTATCACTGAGTTCGGGTAAATTCCCAGATGATTTTAAACATGCACATGTAAATCCTGTTCTCAAGAAGACTTCCCTGCCAAAAGACGATTTCAAAAAGTATAGGCCAATTTATAATCTTAGCTTTATTTCTAAGATACTTGAGAAAGTAGTAGCAAGCCATCTAAGGTGTCACATCAGCTCAACTTGTTTATCCAGTGTGCTCCAATCAGCATACAAACAATTTCATTCTACAGAGACTGCTCACCTAAACGTACACAATGATGTCATATTAAACATTGATAAAGGCAAAGTAACTTCACTTACCTTGCTTGATCTGTCTGCCGCCTTTGATACCGCCACTCAGCTCTGTAATCCAAAGTCATAACTTGGATCATCACCTTTATGCAGATGACACACATATCTACATTTCCTTGGCCACGCCCGATACAAGTCACTCCCTAAACCGACACAGCGATTGTCTCCAAGATGTTTTCCTATGGATGACCGATAGCAAATTAAAGTTAAATGCAGTCAAAACTGAATTCCTCATCATTGGTACTCCAATGGAGCGAGGTAAACTTAATGACTTTTTTCCAACATGCATCCTGAGTCCAAATATCACACCAGCAGCATCACTACGGAATCTAGGAGTGACCTTTGTTTGCGACATCAATTTCAGACAACACATATCCCAAACGTTCCGTTGCTGTTTTCATCATATCCGTGATCTTCATCGCATCCGCCGACATATGTCGCTTTCTGTCGCTAAGACTATCGCAACACCTCTTGTTAGCAGCAGGTTAGATTATTGCAATCCCCTCCTTCATAATATTGCTATCAACGACATTGCAAAACTACAACGTGTCCAAAATTGTTTAGTAAGGGTAGTCATACAATCTCATCGCTTCTCCCGCTTAGTGCCACTTCTAAAATCACTGCATTGGCTCCCCATGGAATTCACTTCCCGTTAATGTTAAATCAGCAGAAAATATTGTTACATTTCTTCGTCACCTCAAAACCTATCTTTTCAATATCGCCTATCCTCCCTAGCTTCCTAGCACACCCATCCATTTGTTGACGACTTTCGCCTATCACACGAATACGAGAATGCTTAATCCTTTGGTTTTGGTGCGCCACTGAGCTCAGGTTGTCTGAGGATATTGGCGCGTTAGAAGTGATTTATTATTATTATGTGACCGCCCCTTAATGCATATTAAGTCCAACTTAACTTTATATTCTGTAATTGCTTCTACACTGGTAGGTTTTTGATCGTAACGCCTGCGGGCTTCGGTCTGCTCATGCACTTGCGTGTACCCTTCAATGACGTCGTGAGCAGCGGAGCACTGCTCGTTCTTGGTTAGTAAGGGTAATATACACCAGCGATTAATTGTCCGATTGTCAGCCGATGCGGCTCCGTGTCGTTTAAGAATCGGATAAATAATCGCTAGTGTAATTGGGACTTAAAACAAACAAATCTGATAGGACAGGTGACACGTACTAAGCAATTGGTGGATTCTGGTAAGCAACTGGTTTCACATCGCATTGGCTGTACGATGCCTGTTTCTTTTGATGGCAATCCAATGACATAATGTTAAATACTTGTTATTGTAATTACAACTTCTTCTTGCGCAATGGTTACGTAGCTAAGCAGCAGTGTGATGGCAGCATTGGCTTTTGTCACGAACTCTTATAGAGTTATCTGACCAGCTGTTTCGTGTTCTCTTCTCTCCTCTTACAGGATGGGAACCATGTCAGTCATCCCTGTTTACCACGACCCTCTGCCAATCTCTCCCTTGCACGGCTAAGATTTCTCTTATCATTATCGCTCCGTTTTCACGACGATCTTCCGCGTTCCCTTCTACCATCTTGTTCTACATTTCCATGCTCTCATTATCAATAGTTACCTAACAACTGGAGTACTCCACGTTTCATAAGTACTCATTGATCTGGTCAATACTTCGCACAGTTGCCTCTGACCAATGTTATACCATCGTATGCAGAATGACCTCGTCTGATGTGAAACTAACCTCGTGATATCAGATTACATTTACAACACATTTTAGATTGCTGAATGTATTTGTCGTTCCATCTGTTCCTGATGACACTATGTACTGGTCTGTAGACTGTAGGTATCCAATACATGCTTCCTTCTTGTCTTTTACCATGGCCATATTAAAACAAGTGACACGAAAATATTCATGATCACACACGCACGCACGCACGCACACTCACATACCCGCACATGCTCGCGCGCGCGCGCACACACATCAATATTGATTCATAAACTAGAATATTCCAATCAGCACAATATCATACAATATTGAAATACATATCGTTATCTACTTAACAGGAATCGTTCTGGACGTTTGTTATACTCGCGGTATGGCGTCACACGGATATCCGGTTGTCAGTCGAGGTGCGCATGGGCGTGGCATTTCAAGAAGCAGGTGTATCCATCAGGTAGTGTCGTAAAACAGTTTGTGATGTTACGAAAATGTGATCTCTACCTATACGAAAAAGTGTAGAATGCACCTTTATAGTTCAGACACATAACAAAATACTCGAATCGAATATTTTTAGTCTATCGGTGAACTGAAAAGCCTGTGCATTTGATTACCAGTTCTAGTTACCACGCTCAACAAAGTCCTATTAACTGACTAATCTGTATATACTCTGGTTACAATGTTATGGACTTGTGAGGTCTCATTCAACTAGTCAGCCTTGCTATGTTGGCACTGAGGGTGGTCACTGCCAGGGTGCTTGTCGTCCTCAGGGTTCTTTTATATATCAAATTGATACGGGACCGACGTTAACGTGATCTCCGAGTCACAATGCACACCAAATTTCCGCTTCCGTTAATGTGTCAACACAACTTGCTAATGTACACATATATGGATATTTTATGTTACTGTTTATCATTAGTTTTACAACAATATTCTAACCGTGAACTATGAATAAATCACAGTCCCACACAACGTACGGGTGGAGGTGGTTTGACTCAGTCAGAAACGAGTAACTTGTTCGGAATTTGTGAAATTATGAGACAATATCTATGTTTTATTGAGGTTCTTCTTCTTGCATCTCTTCTTGCAACTTTCGGGTCCACACCGGTGAATGTTGTGGGTCCACACCAGTGAGTGTCGTGTGTCCACACCAGTGAGTGTCGGGTTCCACACCAGTGAGTGTCGTGTGTCCACACCAGTGAGTGTCGGGTTCCACACCAGTGAGTGTCGCGTGTCCACACCAGTGAGTGTCGTGTGTCCACACCAGTGAGTGTCGTGTGTCCACACCAGTGAGTGTCGGGTTCCACACCAGTGAGTGTTGTGTGTCCACACCAGTGAGTGTCGTGTGTCCACACCAGTGAGTGTCGGGTTCCACACCAGTGAGTGTCGTGTGTCCACACCAGTGAGTGTCGGGGTCCACACCAGGAAGTTTTTGGTTTCACAACAATGAGTGTCGTGGTCCACACAAAGGAGTGTTATGGATCCACACCAGTGAGTTTTTTTAGTTCACACCAGTAAGTGCTGTGGGTCCACATTAGTGAGTATTATGGGTCAACACCAGTGTGTGTTGTGGGTCCACATCAGTAAGTATTGTGGGTCAACACCAATGATTATCGGGGTTCACACCAGTAAGTTTTGGGGTCCACACAAGTGAGTTTTGTGGTCCACACCAGTGAGTGTTATGGTTCCACACCAGTGAGTGTTGTCCACACCAGTGAGTTTTGGGGTCCACACCAGTAAGTTTTAGGGTTCACACTAGTGAATGTTGTATGTCCACACCAGAGAGTGTTGTGTGTCCACACCAGTGAATGTTGTATGTTCACACCAGTGAATGTTGTATGTTCACACCAGAGAGTGGTGAGTGTCCACACCAGTGAATGTTGTATGTCCACACCAGTGAGTGTTGTGTGTCCACACCAGTGAATGTTGTATGTTCACACCAGTGAGTGTTGTGTGTCCACACCAGTGAGTGTTGTATGTTCACACCAGTGAGTGTTGTGTGTCCACACCAGTGAATGTTGTATGTTCACACCAGTGAGTGTTGTGTGTCCACACCAGTGAATGTTGTATGTTCACACCAGTGAGTGTTGTGTGTCCACACCAGTGAATGTTGTATGTCCACACCAGAGAGTGTTGTGTGTCCACACCAGTTAATGTTGTATGTTCACACCAGTGAATGTTGTATGTCCACACCAGATAGTGTTGTGTGTCCACACCAATGAATGTTGTATGTTCACACCAGTGAGTGTTGTGTGTCCACACCAGTGAATGTTGTATGTCCACACCAGTGAATGTTGTATGTTCACACCAGTGAATGTTGTATGTTCACACCAGTAAGTGTTATGGGTCCACACCAGTGAATGTTGTGGGTCCAAACCAGTGAGTATTTTGGGTCCACACCAGTGCGTGTTGTGGGTCCACACCAGTGAGTGTTATGGGTCCATACCAGTGTGTTTTGGGATCCACTTCAATGAGTGTGTTGTGATCCACACTAGTGTGCGTCGTTGATGCACACCAATGAGTGTCGTGGGTCCACTCCAGTTAGTGTCTTGGGTCCAGACCAGTGAGTGTTGTGGATCGACACTAGTGACAGACATCACTGCGCATAACGACTACCATGTCGCCACCTAGCGCTTGTTTTGTGAAGTTAGCAGATAGCGATCGAAACGTCACAGTTGAAAAGAACCTCTTCATTTATCTTCTCATCAAGTATTGCGACTTTGCTGTATACACCTCTTTCAGACACATGAGGGTGTCTAGATCTAGTTATTTTTCTATGTTTTATGTCAGCATCATGACCTTGACTTGTGTTTGTGCGTTGGTGCGTTGCCCGACCTACGGACGATAAAGTTCTTCTGTCTCTTCAGGTAGGTGTCACATGATTGTACATAAACGGCAAAAAGCTGTCTTGGGCCGACACCCTATCTTCACAGCCAGCTAACTCTCTCTGCCTATGTGTCTCCCTCCTCTCCCTGCGTACGTCCGCTGCTCTCTCTCTCTCTCTCTCTCTCTCTCTCTCTCTCTCTCTCTCTCTCTCTCTCTCTCTCTCTCTCTCTCTCTCTCTCTCTCTCTCTCTCTCTCTCTCTCTCTCTCTCTCTCTCTCTCTCTCTCTCTCTCTCTCTCTTCCGCTCTCTCCCTGCCCCCTCTCTCTCCTAATATATGTTCCCTCTCCCTTCTCTATCCCTCTTTCTCGTCTGTTCTCCGTCCGTCCGTCCGTCCGTTCATCTCTCTCTATCGATACAGGTGGTCTCCCATATAATGAGAATATTGAGTGGTGCGCCATCTGGCGAATAACGGGGTACTTTGGCTATCATTAGTACAGTGTACAGTCAAATGTGGACTAATCGTCCGTGCTTTTTTACCGTTGTTACGTTTCAAAATGGTTGTATATTATTGCATGAACATAAGCGAATGTAATGTACAGCGTGCGTACTCGCGGCCTGTTTAATTATGTCATCGTTTGTTGAGTTAAGCAGGTGATTACTCAATGTACATGTAGATGCAGAAAAAAACAGTCCGAGACCAAAGAAGGTGTTACTATTGTAACTGTACTAGCGGTAAAGGGGATCGGAAGTTTTTTGCGCGTAATATATTGTTCAATTTCCACAGGAGCGCATTATCGTTAACTGCATCATATTCCGCTAGATGGCGTAACTAATTTACTGTCTGGTTCCAGATGATCGTATGACTACTATTCAATTCCATTCCATAACTTTATCCGGAATATTACATCCATATAAAAGACTAGACTATAATGACTGGAAACTATAAGTATGTAGCATATTTCTCCAGTGTTGACACAGTGGTGATGTGTGTAATGCATCACTATTCATAATACTTTGTAATATCGCATTACCGACTTAGCCATATCTACACATCATAAAACTATACACATTTTTTCTGATCATCATTTTGCATTAGGGTAAACCCCGTGACACAGACATATAACTAGCACTACAATTCCTCGGTTCATTGCACAATAACCTGAACACATTGCATGCTACACTTAATTTTCTAACCGATTCAGATTTACAATTACACCATAACTGACATGTATATAATGAAGTACTGTATGATTAGTAACACCCTGTGTATAACTTATATCTTTATTCGTACATGATTCTCGTCATCTCTGGAACGCGTTAAACCGACGCTGAGTGGTTTAGCGGATGTTGAGATACCTACCATAGTCTCCATGATCTACGACTACGTGATTTCCTCAATCTCCGTGAAAACTGAAACTGTAATAAAGATACTCACTCAACTACCAAATTAATGCGTCGAATACAAGTTAAAACAATAATTGGGTAGCAATTTTAAAGACACGTCTACTGTCTACTTTCGTCGACATCGTCCGGTGGTTAAACTCAAATGCTATAATACATAACATGCATTGTGCGTTAACGAACAATGAAGTTGTGTCGTCGCAATCCCCTCTGTCCGCAGAAATGTTCGCCCCTGCTACAAATAGCTGCTCTAACAGGTACCATAGGAACACAAAAAGTGCACACGCTCACGCGCATGCGCACGAACACCCACCTCAGGTACAGTTTGATTCGTGTGTCTTTGGGGTATTGTGGTGTTTGTCTTCACACACGTTTCTTGCAATAAGAACTGTTTCATTCTGGAGTGACATTTCGAGAAGACAGGGCCGGAAGTAAAACTGTATTTCTGTATTCGTCTGTGCTTATCGTACTGTACGTTCAGCCTCGTTATTTCATCACCTCTGTTCTCTTGATAGTCGGCCTGTCTCGACCTGTACTATTAGGTCTATATCCGTCATACAAGGTTACAGGCAATTAGCCAGAGACCTGTTCTCCCGTTATGGGAACGGGGTTTGGGAAAATCGCAACGGGTTTCTCTTTTTTCAAATAACGGGTGTTTTTGTCTTCGGACAATTGGATTTTTATTTTTCAGATACACACCTTATGTTGAACCAGAACGTTTTTATTTTCCCAGTGACAAGGTCAAAACAGTGCTGTCGTTGTCATAGAAAGGGTCTCGTACTAAGGGTGACGTCGCGTGTAGCTTGAAGTTTGAGTGTTTTGCTAACCCCAGTTGAAGTGCAGTTTGAGGGTTCTGAAGAACCATCAAGCGGGGGTGGATTTGATGGTTTTCGGAGAGCTTCAGCCCCCTGAATATGCACATGTTCAAAACAGGTGTAACGGAATTGATAACGCAGGGGCTTGTCCAGATAGGGTAATCTAGGAGGGAGGCACAAAACCCTCCGATGACGGCCGAACGAAATTGGTGTAGAATTTGTTTCGCTCGCTACCTTCTCTCTGCTCTCTCGGCTGGTTGGAAGACGGAGGGGGACTGATTCAATTTTAACTTCGCTGCGTCGCTATAACTACAATCAGGGGCGGCACATTAAAAAGGCGGGCACGCAAAATGATAAAGGTCAAGGGGCACGTGCCCCCCAGACACGCCTGTGCAACGGGTGTGTATAACATTACAACGGGAAAATTGGAAAATTTCTAAATATTGGCTAAGGGCCTGCATAATGGGCTTCCGTCACTTATAATGCACCAGGTGGCGCGCATAGACAACGCGGGTAATCGCCGCCGGCTGTCAGTACACAAAGTTCGCGGAACTGTCTCGTTACCGTTACGTTGTTGTCTCCCTGTTAATTAATATAAGTTTGTTTGGTGAAATGCCGCGTGGCTACGAAGAATGGAGCTTGTTGCAACTAAAGGCCGAGTTACGCCGAAGAAGGGCCAAAGTTAGCGGCCGAAAAAAGGAGTTAGTAGCAAGGTGCGTATAACAATTAGCTGATGAGCGATAATAGGTACCTATGTAAATTGTTGTTAAATGCAATATTGGTTGTAAAACAAGTGAGTTTAACTAAATCTTATTATATCAGTTAAACTTAGACGTGTTTTGTTGAAATCATTTCCAGTGCATTGACACTTGCCTAGGAATTGCCTTTGTATCAACGTAAAATACTGAATTTGCTAGTTACGTAGCCTGCACTGCAGCATGTGGCATGCAGTGACAGTGTAGCCGTAGGTGCCAGTTCGGTTGTTGTGAAATAACTAGGTTCTGATTTGGATATATGTGATTGTTATTAAATGGTAACTCGTAATATGTTCTTATAAAATATTAAGATTTGATACTGTTTGCAGATTGGTATTTATGGATTGCAACAAGCAAGAGGATCAGGACATTCAACCAGAATACTGCATGGAAACACCTAATCCGGAATCTTACAAGGACTTGCATGCAGGTATGCATGACCTTGTTCCAAAGGTGACCATGGAACGCATATCAAGCTTTCTGGCACCACACGCCAAGTCCTTTGATGAAAAATGCAAAAGCTTGTATCGTGAAAGATGAGTTGCTCCTCGATTTAATTATTGCTGTGCCTCCTTCTGCTTGTTCTTATTTTACTGCATATTGTAGGTTTTGTGGGTGTTTCTTCCTCATTATGTCATATTTGTTGCAGGTTCATGCGCAGTCTGCGCATTTCAACTGCTGCGTCCAACGTTGCTGTGCAGTCTTCTGTCTGGGCGGAGATGCGGAAGTCTGTCAGCTACAAAGTGGACATCTCTCTGAACAGTGACGGCGTTGTGTTGGAGACACAATGTGAATGCGGAGCAGGCCAAGGGCCATCTGCTCACTGCAAACATGTAGTGACAGTGCTCTATGGTCTGACATGCTTCACAAACACTGCAGAGATTTTGACAGAGCTGACATGTACACAAGTGAGTTGGTTAAAACAAAATTTGCTATTTTGGAATAATAATTTTGTTTTGTGGAGCGCGGAAGTGCAATGGTTAGAGCAACAACGTATTTCATGTTCAATTCTTCTTGATGCCGTTTTGAAATTTGGGTCCACCTTACTTTGCTCAAATTCACTCCAGACAGCTGTATGAATGAGTTCTGGTAACAGATCGTAGTTGAAAATTGTGTATTAATAGGTTGCGTGCAGTAATTGGTGTGTGGCTGAATATTTCCAAAAAATTCAAAATGTTGTCTACCAGGTAGTAAAGTGTAAAACGCTTTGAACAGTCATAAGGACTGGATGCCAAGATAAGAACTTTTTTTGCTGGTAATCAATGCAATATATGATTGACTAATTCTGATGTGATAAACAAATTTGTATCTGTGTGACCAATAAGTGCTTCAAACCTTTCACCGTGTGAAGGCAAACAAAAGCAGCCCGATGAAAATTACAGCACTGCAGACTGTTCGAGGCAAAGACGAGGATATTGTGTTCAATCCTATGCCGCACAAATACAGACAGCTGCCAGGGAGGAAAGACGAATTCCGAAGCATCTGCTTGAATGCCCAGGTAAATGCATTCCAGTAAACAAAATTACATATTAACACAAGATCAGCAAGAGAGCATAATTCATAGACAAGCCTTACATGCTGCTGTTGGCTGTGTTTACCAGTGCTTATCCTTAGGTTTTGCTGTTTTTCATAATTATGGTGATGGTTTGAATAAATTACAGAACATTTTTCTGAGTGAAAGTCATCCAGAAATCCATTACTCAGATAACACTACCACAGTACTTTAAGTGTCTTGTTTCCAGAGCACATCTGAGGCAAGTATGCCAGTTATGCAGCTTTTATTTTCATCCAACTCCATCGATGGTTGCAGAAGTTACAGAAAGAGACATTTTCTGTGAGTGGAAGTCAGGTAGAAATCCATTACTCAAATAACACACCTGTAAGTGTTTTGTTTTCAGAGCACATTCAAGGCAAGTATGCCAGTGATGCAGCTTTTCCCTCCTGCAAACCCACACGCCCTTGCTCTCGACCATGACTACATGCCGCTGAATCAACAGGACGAATTTCTCGAAAGAGAAAAGGTACACAAATTAGTTTTTCTCTATCTCTGGAAATATACATGATATAGTATTCCAAAAAGTTCAGTGCAAACTGAATCACTAACAGCGGCCACTGCAAATATGCTAGGTACATCTAGTAGCATTAGAATAAGGCAATATAATTCAATACAACTTTATTTCATACATAACAATTATATACATGTGCACTGAGTGTTCACAATGCATGTGTGTGAGTCCATGATCATAATAAATGCAATGGTAATCGTCAACATGAACTGCCACTTGACAGGAGGGAGCATACTGATGCATTGGTTGACAGGGTACACATGATTGTATTGTTTTGTTTATGCATCTTTTTCATTACTTCGTAGATCACCAAGATAACAAGAGAAGAGGCTGCAGCACTGGAGTTGGCAACCTGGGGTCAGCACTGGAGTTGGCAACTAGGGGTCAGCACTGGGGTTGGCAACTAGGGGTCAGCAGGCGAATCGACTGTGGAGAAGTGAACGTCTGCGCCACATCACTTCCTCAAACTTCTCCACAATTTGCAAGGCGACAGAGAGAAGGGACAAGGCAGCTCTGGCGAAGTCCCTAATAACCCAGCAGAAAGAGCTGCGGGTGCCATCCATTCTGCATGGGCACAAGTACGAGGCTGTGGCTGTCGAAAAGTATGAGGCAGCAATGTGCTTGACGACATCCGAGTGTGGTCTATTTATATCGACAAGGCACCCAATGTTGGCAGCCTCGCCGGATAGGGTAGTTGACAGTGACACACTTGTTGAAGTTAAATGTCCATACGCCGCAAGACAGCGGGGTATTTCCCCAGTAAGTGTACCGTACTTAAAGTTAGTTGATGGTAGTCTTGAACTGGATACAACACACAATTATTACTACCAGATACAGGGCCAGTTGTACTGCGCAGAGAAAGAAGCCTGTGATCTTGTTGTGTACACCACCTGTGATATGAAGGTTATACGTGTACATAGAGATGATCTCTTTATCACCACATTGTTGGAAAAATTGCTTGCTTTCTACAACGACTTCTATTGCTCTGCTCTGCTCAACAAACTCCTGTTTCACAATTACTATGACTATGCTTTCTAATTCCAAGCATCAGGTCTGATCATACATCTGTTGGCACTATTCTGGCCCTGAAATTACATAATATGAAGCAAATTTTGATAATCTGTATTGCAAGTGCAGATTCTGTGTTTGTCATTGGTTGTTTTAATATTTTGTATGTTTTGGCTAGTCCAATTATTCGTTCTATGTGCACCCTCTTGCTTGCAATTTTTCGATCACTAATGACAGTTTCCCCAGACAGGCGATTTTTTCTCTTAAAAAATGAAGGTATATTAATGAGAACATCAAATGGAATGAACAGATCCTGCACATTGAACCCCTTATCTGCCATGATTGTATCTCCAGGATCACATGCATGCAGTAGTTCACTACGCTCTACAGTCTGACGGTCACTAGATGATCCACCATATGCTGGAGACACATATGACACAAGGCCTCCGGGGGTGCAGCCTACCAGAACCTTAACCGTGTTCCTGTTTTTGTATGTGGAGAAAGTGGCCTGCTGTGCTACTGGCTGTTTTGGCTTCTGGATTGGGCATTCTGTGCCATCAACAATTACTCTTGTGGACGGGAACTTTGCATAGAAATCTGATGTGGAGTAGAATCTCACAGTGTCACGAAATGGCCACCAGTCTATCTCATCCCAACTTGCAGCCATGAAATTCACCCATGTTACACAAACATTGGTCACTGATCTTTCAGTGATGCCAAACATGCAGCTAAGTTCAAAGTTTACTTTGTTTTGCCGTAGCTTAACCAGTGTGAGGAAGAACTGGTCCTCCACGGTCAGACTGGGGCGCACACCATGGTAATAGTTCAATTCGTGTTGGGCTGGACCTAGTGTTTGCAACACAAATAGAAACTTCTCATACGATTCGAGACCAGTATAAAAATGCATTGCATCTGGCTCGTGGCGGAATTTCAATGGTGAAAACGTGCTGTCTATAGAGCACTGTGTGGTGGCATCCTTCACACACGTCTCAGCATGTGGCACTGCAACTGGTTCACGGGTGATGTGAAATTCTTTAGAAATGACCACTTCTTCGCTCGCCACATTGTCGCAGGCAGTATCACGCTCGTGGCATAGTTCCTCCTTTTACAGGCTCTGGCATTTCTACTCACTGCACTTGGTGTCGAAGGAGTGCTCCAACTAAAGACGTGTGGCACAGCTGTCTTTTTAAGTCGCCTTTGCAATGGTGTAGTACCTAAACAGAAGCATGAATAATTACTGTAAATGTGGAGTGAACGTTGTTATACACCAGCATATATAATTTATTATAATCATGTTATTGTGCATTAATTACAAGTCTGCGTGAAATACTTTCAGTTGCATTGTCGGCTTATTTTTATTATTTAACAATTCCATATCATCGCATATTAATTGTAGACAACTATCCATGCCAAAGCCATAGAGTATAAAACAGTATATACTTCATTAGGATATAATGTATAACACTATAGAGATGGTTTATTGTAAAAATATAACTTGTTAATAAATCGTTTTCATCGAAGTGAGCTCGGCAAACAACACTGTGCTTTGACGGCTTCCATTTGTCACGCCTAACAACTGCTATCCATTGCTGGACGCGACTTCGTTGACTCCACGGGAATGAATGGCCTCCTTTGTTAGTGCAGTGCGGCACACAACACTCAGTGTGCATTGTATAACGGTGCTTTGAAGCGGTTTTAGTAAGTCTATTCAAGCCCAGTCGAGTGGAAACAATGGGGTCAAGTGACTTCCGGGCAAGTTTCTTACCCGCGTTGTTTACGCGCGCCATCTGGCGACCAATCAATAATGACGGTTCCCCATTACATGCAACATCTTCCAGCGTCACACTGTTCTTATCTACGAGCTCACTTGACTGATTGCGGCCAAGTCATCCACCCATTTTACTGCTGTCATTCTCAAGATTTAGGTGTCAACGTCGTCTATGACCAGCTCATATTAGCGGGCCGACGCTACACACTATTTTGTAACTTTCCTACTCAACTTATTTGACTGACGCTTGTATGTCCCGGCACACGTGCCTTCCTACGTGCATTTGTATCTTGTATACATCATTCCTATTCCTACATCTAAACCTACGCCTACTTGTGCTCCTACTCCTACACCTACTCCTACTATTACATATACTCCTACTATTACATCTACTCCTATATCTACTCCTACTCCTATATCTACACCTACTCATACATCTACTCCTACACTTACAATTACATCTACTCCTATATCTACTACTACTCCTATTCCTACTCCTACTCATACATCTACTCCTACTATTACATATACTCCTATATCTACTCCTACATCTAGTCCTACTCTTATATCTACTCCTACTTCTGCATCTACTCCTACATCTACTCCTACTCCTATATCTACTCCTACTCCTGCATCTACTCCTACATCTACTCCCACTCCTATATCTACTCCTACTCATGCATCTACTCATACTCCTATATCTACTCCTACCCCTACTCCTATATCTACTCCTACTCCTACATCTACTCCTACTCTTATATCTACTCCTACTCCTATATCTACTCCTACTCCTATATCTACTCCTACTCTTACACCTACTCCTACTCCTATATCTACTCCTACTCCTACATCTACTCCTATATCTACTCCTATTCCTGCATCTACTCCTACTCCTATATCTACTCCTACTCTTACATCTACTCCTGCATCTACTCCTACTCCTATATATACTCCTACTCCTACTCCTACACCTATTCCTACTTCTACTCCTACTTCTACATCTTCTCCTACTCCTGTATCTACTCCTACTCCTGCATCTACTCCTACATCTACTCCTACTCCTATATCTACTCCTACTCCTGCATCTACTCCTACTCCTACATCTACTCATACTCCTATATCTACTCCTACTTCTGCATATACTCGTACTCCTATATCTACTCCTACACCTACTCCTACATCTACTTCTACTCCTATATCTACTCCTACTCCTATATCTACTTCTACTCCTACACGTACTCTTACTCCTACATATACCCCTACTCCTGCACCTACTCCTATATCTACTCCTACATCTACTCCTACTCATATATCTACTCCTACTCCTGCATCTACTCATACTCCTATATCTACTCCTACTCCTACACCTACTCCTACTCCTACATCTACTCCTACTCATAGTGTTACATATACTCCTACTCCTACTCCTACATCTACTCCTACTCATACATCTACTCCTACTCATATATCTACACCTACTCATAGTGTTACACCTACTGCTACTCCTAATCCTACTCGTACCCCTACTCCTATATATACTCCTACTCCTACTGTTACATCTACTCCTACTCCTACTCCTACTCCTACACCTACACCTACTCCTACATCTACTCCTACTCCTACATCTACTCATACTCATACACTTACTCCTACATCTACTCATACATATAATCCTACATATAATCCTACATCTAATCCTACTCCGAGAACAGGCACGAACGAAGAAGCCGCTTGTTGTGAGTGCACAGGAAGATGATCTGCAGTATCGCACTGCCTTCAGCAAGCAAACTAAGCAGTGGGTCGAAGAGAATGCTCGTTCGCCGAGTTTAGTTCGGGTAGTGGGTTGTTTAAGGAGTAGCTGATCGGAGGAGGGTAGACAGCGTGTCGGGCGATACGGAGAGAGAAGTGCTGATATATATGGAGGTGCGAGCCCATGAAGGCATTTAAAAGTGAGAAGTAGGGTCTTGAAAATAATGCGACTCCTCACAGGAAGCTAGTGCAGCTCCAAGAGCATGGGCGTGACGTGGTCTCGTTTCGACCGCATCGTTATGATACGAGCACATGCATTTTGGACACGTTGTAGTTTCACAATTACTGTCGCTGGCAATCCATTAAGAAGACTATTGCAGCAGTCAATTTGCGAAATGAATAGCGCATGCACAATTGTTTTGTGTGTTCTTTGTCTAATTATCGACGAATGCGTCCAAGGTTATGGAGGTGGTAATACGCATTTCTGCAAATGTTAGTTACGTGTCGCTCAAGGGACATATTAGAATCAAAGGTCACCCCCAAGTTTCTGGCGTGTGTGTTGGGTAACACGCGCACGTTTCCGATAGTTATACCGTCAGGAAGAACATTTTCGGTTGCTGATTTCGGTTGGACGATGATGATCTCCGTTTTGTCATCATTGACGGATACTGGCGACACAGAGTTCTATTTGCATGATGGCAATGCCGGGTGAAATATTATTGCTCAGGCTAAATTCTTGTAAAAGTTGGAGGTCGTCTGCATATAGATGGTAAGCCATTATGGTGGTTAAGTAGCGACGTGAGAGGAGTCATATATATAGTGAACAGTAATGGTCCAAGAACTGACCCCCTGCGGGACACCGCAAGTCAGTCTGTGAGGTTTAGACTGCTCACCGGCAATCAACAGTGATCGTCGACGCCAATGGTGTTGCTCAGTGTGTTTAAAAGAATGGCATGGTCAATTGTATCAGATGCTGCGCTCAGATCAATTAGCAGCAGCACCACACCTTTGCGTTCGTCCATGCACCGAATCACATTGTTGTGCACGCGCAGAAGCGCAGTTTCAGTACTACAGTCCTGTCGGCAGACTGATTGCAACGGCATATACAGGTTGTATTCACGCATGTGTGCAATCAACCGGTTTGCCACAATCCTCTCGACTAACTTTGATAAAAAGCACATGTTAGAAATATGCCGATAGCTTTTAAAAATTTCACTATCAAGACTTGCCTTTTTCAATATGGGTGTGATAACAGCAACTTTCATTTCATCAGGCATTCCTTCCAGCAAACACTTGTTGATGATGTTCATAATAGGCGTTGTCATGACACCAGAGCACTAGCTCTTTTACCAAGTTTGAAGGCATCGGGTCAAGTTTGCAAGTCTTCGATGATGACTTGCTCAGTAGTTGCGCGGTTTCTTCTTGTGTGACAGGCACGAAAGTAGAGAGATGACAGTCTGTGACAGAGTGATCTATGCTCACAAAGTCGGTACTCACATCATGGATATTGTAGTGCTTGTAGTGTGATGCGAATACACTGGATTTTATCGTCAAAGTAGTGTACAAAGTCGTTGGCGAGCGATTCGGCACATTCGTAGGTTGGTAGTGTTGCTGTGTTACCCCGATGCAACAGTTTGTTTGCGATGTTGTAGAATTGCGCTTGGTTCCGGACGTCCGAACATTTTTTCTCGTAATGGATCTTTTTCGCTTCAGCGCACATGTTGTTGACTTTGTTTCTTTGCTGTACAGACATGTCTCGGTGCACTGTTAATTGTCTCCTCCTGTATTGATGTTCAAGCCGCTTACGTTTAGCTTTTGCAACTTTGATGTCCGCGTTGTACCATGGCGCATTGTTCTTCACGGTGATGGTGCCCTCTCTAGCAGGAGCATGTTGGTCGAGTATTGACAACAAAGTACTGTTGTAACGAGAAAATGCCGCTGCTGCTGATTCACTGGCTTGCTGAACAGTCAGATCAGAGCAAGTAATGTCATGGCTGATTTTCTGATGGTTGATAGTTTTCATATTACGCACAGTCATTGTTCTCTTTGGTGGGACTGTAGTTGTGATAGGTACCGTAAGGGTAACGGCGGAGTGGTCAGAATTGACAGAATCATCACAGGTGACATCTTCAAAAGGCAGCTCACCACATCTCGTTATGAGATGTGGTCTGTGTCTGTGTCCTTCTCCGTCTTTTAGCGCAAGCTAAAAGGCGGAGAAGGACTTATATACAAACCAGCAATATTACTGTAAATATCGTTCTACTGCCAGCACCTGCAAAACATGACCTGGTAGCCAAGCATAGGACTGGGTTTGGTAGAGAATGAACTGTAGCCTTGTAATGTGTCATGTTCAAGAACACAGTGAAAAACCACTACATATGTGCTTACTGTGGTAGCAATATATTTATTGGTACTTTTATTGAAGTGGCTGTTTTGTCCACTAGGGTGTTGAGAGTATTACGTTTCGTTTTAGATGTAGTCTTTGTTGTACACTGTTTACGTATTTTATGCACTTAATAATGAGTTCATTGAGTTATGTTGGGTGACTCTGAACTATGTCGGGTGACTTATAATTAAAGAAAATAGTGAGATACCACTATGTGTATGTTTACTGCGCTAACATATATACTGGCACGTTTATTGAAGAGGTTGTACGGATAGATGTTCAAGTGAATGGTATATCTATAGAAATCGGAGTACCCAAGGCTCCATTCTTGGACCAATTCTGTTTATTATTTATACTTATGACTTTTCTCAAATGAGCCAAATGTTCAGTTTTATATTCTACGTAGACGACACTACTTTGATAAGTACAATTAGTAATTTCACAATCTCACACACCGATGATGCTGCAACATTGATTAATGAAGAACTCCACAAAATTAATGAATGGCTAGAAATAAATAAACTTTATGTTAAGGTAACTAAATCTAAATTCATGGTTTTCCACTCACCCAAAAACATTTAACACACCTATTCCTAAAATCAATAATAGCATAATTACAAAAGTTGACAGTTTTAATTTCCTGGGATTAACATTGGATACACATCTAAAGTGGACAAAATATTATAAAAATGTATCAAACTAATGCTCCGGAATAATCGGTATACCAAATAGACTTAAACCAATTCTGCCAATGAGAATAAAAATAATATTATATAATACATATTAGTACCACACATAACTTACTGTTTAACAACATGGGGGTACCACTCTCAAAGAATTAATCAACTTCACAAAAGGGCTGTATGCATAATAACTTTGGGTCATTTTAATGATCCGTTATTAAAACAAATTAACTTACTGAAAGTGAATGATACTTTAGCCCTTCAAGAATAAAACATTTACGATAAATTTATACATAATCAATTACCTGCTCACCTTCCGCATTGGAAAATAGCTACAAATACCATGATTCATGGTCACAATACACGCAACCAACACCAAATTCACATTTATGGTACATATCATTCATTTGCAAAACTATGTCTTAAATACAGTTTACCAAACACAATTAACCACACTTCTCTTTAGTGTGATAGCTAAATCGTGTACACAGAGTTTACATGTTTTTTAAGCTATGCTAAAAACGATTTCATTCAAAATTACAACAAAGCGTACACAAACATTAACTGTTATGCCTACATAAATCAACCACAATGATGTCATCCACACCCAAACACCATAAAATACTTTTATCTGCTTACCTGACCACATTCTATGAATATACATCTTATAATATCCTGTTTTTTCACTGACGATGTATCTTATTTTATGTTCCTGCTGATTCTTTACATAATAGACAACATATTGTTCTTTCAACAGAAACTGAACTATAATTATACTATGTGTGGCTCCCACGGTAGCGACTTCTTTTCAAGTCTTAGTGGGAATCTCCATCATCATCATTGTACACGTTTTTATATTATAATACTATAATTTGTCATATTATTATTGGATGTACAGTCTGGATAAATAAATCCACTTCTGTTTTGTTCTGTTATGGTAACAGTGCAGGCGATTCTCTTGGACAAAAACATTGTCATTATCTGTTTCGTTTCCATTACCTCAACACACCCATTTTATCTTTGACTTGTGAAAGATAACCACAGTCAGCGATTAGATCATCTTTAGTTTCAGCGAAATTTGCGAACGAAAAGGGAAAAAAACAAACAATGTTCGTTTTTCGTTTCTATATTTGAAGTACGAAAAACGAATACAATCCCCTATTCACGGTATTTCTAATATATGTTACAAAAACAAAATAACGATAAAACAAACCTTTCGCCCACTTTTCTTATTTTAAAAATTAACAAGGCGGGCAAACCTATATCAATATGTCCTGAAAGGTCTTAGTGAGACCAATCTATGGTGACATTTTCATTAGCTTGAGTATATAATTCATGGTAAAATATACAAAAGTCATGACTGTTACCAATTGTACACATTTTAGGATTACGTAGGTATACTTTTAATTGTGATACACTTCCCAATTTTTTTTCAAACAGTAGCATGACAACGTAATCACAGGAAAATGCGCATGATATACACAGGGCCACCTCCAGTCACAAATTAATTGAGGACTATATATAAACTAAAAAGACAAAATAATAAAAAGCGAGGAGACAACCTGACCGCAGAAGCAGAGAAAACAGCCGGGAATGGAAGGATGAAAGAAACCCACAACATCACAAAGACACTTAATAACGACAAACACAAGACAGCGAATGCAGTAAAAGACAAATCTGGAAACTTAATAACTGAAGGATCAACCAGACGGGCAAGATGGAAGGAGCATTTTGAAGAAGTACTTAATAGACCTAAGCCCGATGACCCCGTGATAGATATTGAATTAGATCCGATCATAGATGAAATCACCACAGACTCTATAACAAAAACAGAGATTAGAGCAGCACTGAGGAAGGTAAAGAATGGGAAAGCCGGAGGAAAAGATGACATTACAGCAGAATTGTTGAAAGCAGACATGGCGAAAACATTGAATTGGCTTCTAAGCTTATTCAAAACAATTTGGGAACAAGAAAACGTACCAAAGACGTGGAAAAAGGGACTGATTGCTAAAATACCAAAGAAAAGCAGCCTTACAGAGTGTGGAAATTGGAGAGGAATTACTCTAACATATGTCCCCAGTAAAGTGTTCGGAAGAGTGATAATAGACAGAATAAGAGATGGAGTTGACAACAAGTTGAGAGATGAACAAGCAGGTTTCAGAAGAGGACGAAGCACAGTTGAGCAGATATTCATTCTCTTCGAAACATAATAGAACAGGTAGTGAAATGGTAAGCAACGCTATATGTAACTTTTGTAGACTTCGAAAAGGCATTTGACTCCGTGCACCAAGAGAGCCTTTGGGAAATCATGGCGAGCTACGGAATCCCACACAAGATAATCAGAATAGTCCAGATTTTGTACGAGGACAGTGAGTGTGCAGGATTTCGTTTTTTATGGTATTCGACTGGATAATGAGAAAAACAACTGAAGAAAACAACACAGGGATTAGATGGAGATTCATGTCAAAACGTGAAGACTTGGACTTCGTAGATGACATTGCGTTTATGTCATTAAGTTACAGACACATGTAAGCAAAGGCAACGAAGATTAATGCATTTGCATAAAAAAACCGGCCTAAAATCAACAAAAAGAAAACTGAAGTACTGAGGATAAACAGCAAATACAACGATAGAATACAGATTGATGACCAACAACTGAATGAAGTAGATAAATATACATACCTGGGCGCAAACGTCAGCAAGGAGGAGGGGGGTGACGATATTATCAACAGAATGCGAAAAACAAGGACATCATTCATGAAAAACTCCAGCAGACATGGAGCTCAAACGTGTACACATTAAAAACTAAACTCGGATTATACAATTCTCAGGTCAAATCAGTGTTACTGTATGGATGTGAAACATGTAAAGTAAACAAAAGCGAAAACAAAAACTTCACATTTTTCAAGTCAGCTTTCTCAGAATGTTTTTAAATTTTTGTTATAAATTAGATGGCCAGTAGTAATTCCGAACAAAGACATTGAGAACATAACGGTAGAAGAGAAGATCAGCGCAGAAGTCCAGAGAGAAAGATAAAGAAGGACCACATCCACTGCCTGGCAGCACTGACATGGACGCCGGAAGGAACGATAAAAGTTGGTCGACCAAAAGCAACGTGGAGAACCACAGTGGAAAAAGAACGAAAACAACCGGGCTGGGCAACTTGGAGCAAAGCCCGAAACATAGCCGTTGACAGGGCGAGGTGGCGGAGTCGCACAGCAGCCTTATGGCCACAAGGCCAGAAGAGGATATGTAAGGTAAGGTAATATGTAAACTTGGGTTTTTCACACACATCTGTCCTATTTGTTTTCAAGGTAGAGACACCTTAGTAGCTTCCAGTACTATTTAAATAAATAATTTTATATACATATTGCTGCCAGTCGGATAGTACATGATAGAAAGACAGTTTGGACATATGGTGGGCGACCAACCCGCAATGTCCCAAGCGCCGCAGCGAGGATGGTCGGGTCGGTAGACTGGACTTGTGTGGGTGTGGGTGCTACTTATGTAGAAGAATTTATTTTAAATGAATTATTTCTTGTGTATGCGCGTGCCACATTAAAACGCAGATAAAACATTAAGATGAATCAGAATGCCTTATTACCGCCTATTCCTGTTTTCTCCACACTGTGACATTTACTGTTATGTCCATTGGATATGGATTATGTTGCGTCAAACCATGTTATTTTTGTTAAGATATTATGGTATTAATAAATACCTGTTGCGTTCAATTTAATATTATTTTATGATGCTGTTGCTTAGCGCTAGTATTTCCAGGGCTCAGCTTTATGGTGATTAGGCCAGTGCGAAATTGTTCGTTGATTAAAAATCAAACAAGGTAAATTGACACGCACAGCGCCCAACCTGTTATCCAATACGTGATACAACCATAGGAACATAGCTGTTATCGTTTCACTGCATGTGAGAATGTGATAAAAATAAATTATTATAAAAGTGAGGCATGGCTACATACGCATACATCATACATACGTCATAAAGAACCACACACCTGGCAGGTCAGATCGGTCTGATTCCTGAAGCTATATTATGCTTGCAATAAGCCTGTAAATAAACTGTTCTGATGAAGGCTAAGTATAGATTGTACCTGAATTTGAGTTCTGTAGAGTTGTGCTTACTGTATGAACCTTATGTGTCTGAATTTACTCGTGCCAAAAAGGTGTTATTTTGAATTACCCGGGTACTAAAACAGTCATACAATTTATTTGCCTGTAATACTTGAGTGTGTCTATGTCGAATATGATTAAATATTATAACCGATTGTTAATTCGGTATTGATTGGTATATTCTTTAGGCGTAGAAGCGGAATCATTAAGGTAGTGATTAATATGAAACAAATCAAGATGTTTTCTGTGTGGCTTGGAGTGTTTTAAACCATGACTAATATAGAGCATTATTCATTATATTTAATTCCACATAAACTCATAACACTGCAGACAGTTCAGTGGAGATGTATGGATGTTATATTTGACACACAAAAGCTTTGACACTGTCACTGGTGGAGACCAAAGGTTACTTTGTTAGTGGCCAGTAATCCAAATGCCATGCGGCGAGGCCATTTTCGTATAACGCCGCGCCCGGTGGCTTAGAATTACGGGTAATTTGGTTTTTTTCTTCTCTGACTTTTCCCATTATCTGGGGTCGTCGGTATGGGTGGTAATTTTCTGTCTCCCTGTCCATCACCACATCTGCACTCAGACCCACGATGTCCATGTCTCATCTGCATGTGTCTTTCCATCTAGCCTTCGGTCGTCCTCTCCTTCTTCTTCCTGGTATCTCTGCATTTAGCACAATTCTCACTGTGTGCTCCTCTCCCCTTCTCATCACATGCCCATACCATTTCAATCGTTTCTCTCTTATCTTTTTGGATGCTTGTGTCACTCTCGTTGCTCCTGTAATATATTCGTTTCGGATCTTATCTTTCTTTGTTACTCCACACATCCACTAGTCTCAGCAACGGATAATTTATGTTGGATAAAAATGTTAACAAAGCATTCTCACCTGAAATGGGTTTGTTGGTGGTATGTCTCACCACCGAAAAAACTCACCCGAATCCATCCATGGCAAAACCTCTTTCTTCAGTTCAAATTCAAGATGGCCGACATTATACAGGGTCTAATATTCAAATGGACCTAATTTTGGAACTAAGCGACATCAAAACACGTTTGAGGTGTCATTTCCAACTAACGTTAGGGTGTCCATTCGTTTGGTGACACTTTGGAAGTAATTAGAGGTCAATGCCACGTCAACGTCAAGGCAAAAATTGATCAAAATGATCTGGAAATAAGCTGGATTCGGATCAATGGCATGACCTTGCAACGTAGTGAAGTTACAAACACCTATTTAGGTGTCATTGCAATCAAGTTTATTATGCCTAACCATTTAAACCACATTTTATAGGTAATTATAGTTCAAAGTCACGTTTCAATGTAAATATATGCATACTGTCTATTTACAATCCTGTACGATCCTGATCAACATCCCGGTCATCATCATCCTGGCTCTCCACTTGTGTCAAATTCATGCATGTGAAGCCCTTGCACTGGCCACATGCTGGTGTGCACTGCAGTCCATTCTTACGGCAGGTGTACGTTTTCTTATCGCAGTGACCACCGCAATCGCACCTAATTATCTTGGGGAGTCGTTCTGGTGCTGCATGCTGAGACATTCTGATAGGCTCGAGACCACCAGAAGATGCTACCCAACCCCAAAGTTCAAGATGTTTTACCGTTTACCCATTTCAACATTGCTAATTGAAAATAGGAAAATGACTCGTTATCTTATTTTCTCTATGTAGTTTTCAAAACGTAAGTAAAAAACGTTTAGTAAATAACGGTAGGTACCGTGATTATACACGGACCCTCCACCTTATACGCTATCGCGCAATGCGGAAAATTGACGCGTGCATGTTCTTTGCGATACGAGAGTTTTTTGCATAGAGACTAATCAACCACAAGTCATACCCAGTTAAAGTCGTCTACTGTTGTGATGGTATGGCTTCTGAAAATACTAACACGTTTCAACTGAAAGCAATTCCAAACGAAATTATTCGAAAGAAAATGCCGTTATACAACAACAAACACCGGATTAAAAAACAGACGAATTTAGTATTACAATATATAAAGAAAAAAGGTGACGTCAGGGGTGCACATGAATATATTTATTTTAAAATTATGTTGCTATGGTCTTTGTGCAATTAGCAACTGATAATATATTTGTTAGTATGTAGGTTGTCATGTTAAATGGACGGTGTCTGTTCGTCTACCGGGAATTAGCGAGCGTAGTAATTTGTAATAGGAAGTCTGCTGTGTTGACGGTGGGAAAGTTGAACATCAAAGGGCACAGCCGTTAACTCTGCCCGATTCGGTGTTTTGAAACTATATGTTTTGTTTACTATTTGAACATGTTCCCGTGATCGTACCTTTTAAAGAAAACCTGCTGACAGGCACGAGCGATATAAAGTACATTTTATACAATTAGTCAACTTAAAAATAAAATGTGTCTAAAGACAATTAAACACTTTGAAGGGAATACAAAAACCCATTGCTTGAATTCATATTATATTACATCTCCCTGTATATTTCCGTTTCCACTAAGACAATAAAGAAAAACAAGAAATAATTTTTTTTGAAAAGTTTGGTATTGGGCTTGAACCCGTGTCTGTGGTAAAACTGACACGGGTTCAAGCCAACGCACTTTACCACTCAGCCACAGGGACTGACGAAAAATAATTAACTGGATTCAGGATTATGCTAAGTTGTATAGCTCTTCTTTCATGTAACATTATGCTATCATATAACATTACTTTCTGCAGTTGGATACAATATTTTCGTGTGTGTGTGTATGTTTACTGATATAGATTAGTTTTCCTGGGTCGCAACAGAAACCATTTTTGAGAAAACTCGCAGAAAAGGGGAAGGCTTTTGCGGTCGGCTTGTCTTGTAGACGTTGTCGGGTTGACTCGCTTAATTTTTTTCAACAAAGTTGGATTTGTGTGGAACCGTAAACTAAATTATTGTTCCTCTATTATGACTAGTGTTCGTAGGGCCTATCACATCGGAATACCGCATAATAACTCATTCTGACGCTCGCATCGATTCAACGGTTATCGATGTAAACATGCTGTGAATGTATTGAATGTGCTGGCATGTTGCCAGCATTCGCGCCTCTGACGTCACAGTATCACGTGATCGCCTAGCTCATTAACCTTTCCGCGGGAATCGCAATACAGATGGTTTTAAAATCTGATTTAAAAGTATCCATGCATTTTTCTTATAATGCAAAATGTTACATACAATGTTAAGCTTGGTATACACGTGGAAAAATTGAATTTATTTGCTGATTTGTTTTAGTTCCTTTAAATTAAATAAGTAAAAAAAAATTACACTTAATCCAAATAATTGAAATGTCAATTTTACTATATATCAAACAAAATTTAAATGTGATTATTATTAGTGGTGGTTTATTGTATTATTATATAGGTATATTAAAATTGTTTGCACACCCTTACATAGTTCTTCACTAGTTAACACGTGTGTTAGACTACCTGTATGTATATATGATGTGTCAAAATAAGTTTTACATGAATAGGAGTTTAAATGAGATCTCAAGACGTTCCACAGATTATTAGCAGGAACAAAAATGGGTAACTATTATTGACATATTGCATATCCTAGCCTAGGACTAGGCGCTTACCTATAGGCTTAGCAATTCGAGTATGCAATTGACAGACGTTTCATTATACATTCTTTTGAGCTGGGTTACTTTAATTCTCAGTTATCGCCCAAAGTGATCGCAGCACAACATATTAAAATAGCATTCCGAAGAAATCATCAACAGCGTAGTCTTTGAAAAGAGTGTTGGTTTATATTTCACTGCCACTGTGATCAACTAATCAGTCGTCTTCGAAACTCGGACTCGGCCGCGTCGTGACAGCCCGGCTGATTAGAATGTTCTACAGCCAATATCTGAAGTTTCCACTCATCGTGTGCCCATCTTGTTCCTCGTTCTTTACATTGCACGAAGACATGGAAATAGTTTAGCATTATTCTTCATTTGACACGGCCCACACGTTAATTACTATGCGGATGTGCTATGGTTTACCTGTATCGACGTCTAACCGGAAGTATTCGGAGCACTACGGCGAAAAGACACGCGCAGTGAGACATGTAGCATCAAAGCAGGGGAGCCGATAATTCAGGGTATTCTACATATCTATGGAAATGTAAACAGTTCGTTAGAAATATCTCTACTACATTAATTCACATACAAAACACAATTTGTTAATTATGATCTGAATGACATCTCAATGTTTGGTGCTACTTGTATGATATGATATGATATGATATGATATGATATGATATGATATGATATGATATGATATGATATGATATGATATGATATGATATGATATGATATGATATGATATGATATGATATGATATGATATGATATGATATGATATGATATGATATGATATGATATGATATGATATGGTTAAAAGTATGTAATATATACAAACAACGATACTAAATTAATTATACTTGTTAATTTTAAAAATATTTTAAAATAGCTTTCGCAAGTGTCATTTGCAACTATAAAGTGAAAATAAAAAAGTCCAGTGGTTGAGATACTAGTGACTGCGCATCGGTGAATGCGAGTGTCTCCAGCGAGCGTTGGCCCGTGTGGGCACTTAGCTGCATGCTTTTTGAACGTGGGGCTATTAGTCCAGTAGAAATCAGCACATTTTGTTTTACCAAACCCGGACATTTTGATTAAAAAGTCAAGTTATGTTTTAAGATGATCAGTAGTGTTTTCTGAACTTCCAGAAAAAAAGAGAACAAATCAACCCTGGGGAACCTCGATTTTTTCATTAACAATATACGTACGCTTTTTGGAACATTTTCTTTCTTTTTATTGGCTGTCCATATATAGAGTTTTGGCGCACTGGCTTCCACTGGCCAGCAAATTAACGGTTAAGATTCTTGTGTTGATTTGTATTTTATGTATCCATTAACTCCCTAATATATGAATTCAAGTGTTAACCACAATATTAGATCTTATCACTGTCTATCAAAAGCCAATGTTTTAAAATCTAAACAGCGATAATATCACATATATATATATTAATTGGATCAAAATAGTCGTAGTACTTAATAGAACAAACCGTTTTCGTAAACCCCCTCAAGACATTTTACGCAATGGATCTGTATTCTAAATAAATAACAGCTATTGTATTAATTACTGGCTTACAGATTGTTAGAAAAGTTATAATAAATTTATATAATGATTGTTACGGATTATTATACATTTGTGGTGTGTGGTATGGAAAGCCAAACATGACATTGTTCATAATTTTGAGGCCAACTTGGTTAAACTATTAGTGAAAACATCGTAGTTAGTAAGATAGCATTTTAAATCCGAAAGTTCTGTTTGAGTAATTATATAAAGTAAAGTTAGCAACTGTTGTTGAGCATATTAACCATAATTATAGTACCCGTAGTTATATTATGAAGATTGCCTAGAAAATAGTAATCTTTTTCAGGAACGGGTCGCTGATATGGAGCAATGTGTCATTTGTCAAGAAGATGGTGGTGGCTTAATCATTAAACTTAGACATAAACGGATACATTCATTGGTGGCGGTGTCAAAACTACGAAGTGATGAGTTGGCTGAACAATTCAATAATGCAAGTGATCATTATGTCCATGAAAAATGTGGAAAGATTTACAGTGCCTCAGAAAAGTGACTAAAAATCGTCTCAGGCAACAAACCAGGTTGTTACATCAGAATGTATGCCAACTCGTACGACTTCGAGAGGTTACGATTATCAAACTCACTGTCGCAACAAACAGGACAACATTGATCTGGCCAAAGTCCTGACGCTTCTGCGAAGTCACAACCCATTTTCCACTGACAATTACGAGCACCTTCAAAATGTTGCTACTTGGGTCATAGCTACTGAGAGAGTCAATGTAGACCAAGCTATGGATATTGGAATGAAAATCCACCAGAAGATCACAGATCATAAGTACGGAAACATCGTTCTCGAGAAGTCAGACCAAGTGAAAACATTCGCAGTTATGAAGAAAACTGTCAAACTGAAAGATGGAAAAAAGGCGCGTGTCGTCGACGGAGCTGTACCAGAGACTATGGCCAAGGTATACACTTCTGGACCACCAGCTCGTAGTGTTTTCTCACATGAGCTAGCAGACATAGCCCGGCGTTTTCCACGACAATGGCACAATGCGAAGGCCAGTGAAGTATAAATTAGTTTCGTACATCGCCAACCTAGATCCCCATGTTGTCTGCAATGATGAAATTGACGTCAAAGCCACAGTTGTGAATGGATGTGCCGTTCTGTGTCAGATACCCTGGCCAAAGACAGGTACATTTCATGAAGTGTGTTAATCTTATGTGATGCATGTTCTACACTTGACAACACACGATAGGGCCTGGTTCGTAGTGTTCGACAGCTATGAAGTGCTCTTGACCAAGGAACCCGAACAGAAACGACGTAAATTGGGCAAGATCTTTTTCGCTGATGTGTTGGCTGGACGTGACACCCCAGTGCCTTCACACAAATGTAGTTTTCTTTCAAACACTGCATGCACAATAAACAGCAACTCATTAATCTCTTCTCGACTTACCTTCTGAAAGAAGGTATCGGGGTGCGTCACGCAGGCGAGGAAGGAGATATCACAATTGCGAAGGGTACCCTAGCAGTTACAGAATCCCACGAGAAGGTATGTGTCCGTGGTGATGATACAGATCTGCGTGTAATTCTGCTTTACCATGCGCCTGAGATGTCCAGTATTTACATGCAAACCAAGCAAAGACTAATCGGTATCAGCGCTGGTCAACATGCTTCCGGAAAGGAGATGTGTAAGTGCTTGCCATTTGCACACGCTATGTTTGGTTGTCACACAACGTCAGCTACCTACAGTATTGGCAAAGTCAAACGCATGAAAGTTCTACGATCTTTAACAGAGCTGAGAATATCCGTTGTCATATTCGGCAGTAACAATGCCTCGAGCGCCGAAATTGCAACAGCTGGGGAGACGTATATGGATTCGCTTTATACCAAAAGCAACTGTAATGTAAGTCTCGACGACCTACGATACATGCACATCATTTCATCAAAGTATGTCGCCATTGAAAGAATGCCGCCAATAAGTCGAGCATGCTATTTCCATTCACCCAGAGTGCACCTATAGATTTCTACTTGGGTTAATCTGAAGACGGAAAGAAATATGGCTTCCACTGTGACGTACACTCAGTAGTGCCCGTCATCAAAGACAAAGAACCAGCACCCAAACATCTTCTACAAGAGATCCGTTGCTCTTGCAAGCGCCAAGATAATTTGTGTGTGTGTTGCAACTTCTCAACGAAGCGTCTTGCCTGTAGCGTCCACTGAAAATATTAAGGACTGTGCGCAAATGGCCCAACTCTTGCACAGCTACCAGACAGTTACGACGATGACAGTGCTGATGACGATGTTTAACAAATGATATATAAGAAGATTACAGGTAGGAAATTTATTATCTCTCCTAGTTATAAACAAGTTTTAATGCTATACCATTCAATGTTTGAGGTATAAGTGACATTCGTGTTATCTTAGTTAATTAAATCCCAGAACAACGTTGGGACGGAGTGCTATATATGAAATATATTACTGATTAATTAATCAATTGGTTAATTACTTACTTGATTAATTAAACTCCATCATTATTGTGTGGCTTAATATAACTGAATACATATCATTACAAACGTATTAACCAATAAACGAAACAGTTAAAACTATGATTAACAAACGCACACAAAAAGTGTTACTACAAAATTGGACCGAAACACCCCAAAACAAGGTTTTGGATAAAAAAAAGTTCCCCAGGGTTGATTTTGGTTTTTTTTTTTTTAAGTTTAGGAAACCCTACTGGTCACCTTAAAAAAATACTTTTTATCCAAAATGTCCGGGTCATCGTCAATTTCTACTGGATTATATGGGATCCTGTTGGCCATTTCATTTCCAGTACTGTGAATTGCTCAATATAAGAATGGTCTTTGTGATGGCTGAATTAAATATTATCGATTTGATGCGGGGGTCGTTCTGAGTTTGCTATTGTAAGGTAATAAAGAATAGCGAAACAGGGGTATACACGTGTTGGTTTGTCTCATGCCAAATGTATTGTTTTGACTGGTCGGTATAAGACTGATGCGACACATACACATTTTGTGTTAGACGACTATTCGAGTTCACGGGTGATACATGTGCAGCAGATTAAATAAATGTATTAAACAATACAATTGTGCGTAAACAATATTTCTACTCCAAGATAGTTTTATTAAAGCGAGTCGTATACCAGCAAAGAATATACATGAACACAAGTTGTTAATGAGACATTTAATTAAACCTCAACGTGTTACGCTGCTTCTGCGATGTTTTAGTTGGTAGTGTTAGTTTTCAAAATAATTATGAACACTATTTACAAACAACCAAGATGAAATTATAGTTTACGTTCATTTCGTTTAAAAAAAAATTTTAATCGCTTTCCCAAATGTCATACCAAATCAACTGTAGTGTAACAATAAACAAATAAAACTAAACTAAAACTAATAAATGTGCAATATTAGGACAGCACGAGAAAATATGTTCAGTGTTAGTTACGTAAAGTACCGTCAGTAAAATAACCGAGCAACCATTCATGTCAAGACAACGTAAACAAGGATTAGTATCGTAAACAAACGACACAGTAGTTCAATACATGAACGAACACCATTCATGTCAAGACAACGTAAACAAGGATTAGTATCGTAAACAAACGACACAGTAGTTCAATACATGAACGAACACCATTCATGTCAAGACAACGTAAACAAGGATTAGTATCGTAAACAAACGACACAGTAGTTCAATACATGAACGAACACAATATCATGAAAACTAAATTATTATTGTAAGCATATAAACTTACCATTTCGGGCAACGTTATGTAAAGTGCACCACATCAAAATAATCGGCTTAATAAGTTGCCGCTGATCTTAAACACACGGAATACAAACAAACATGAAACGCGTCTGCATAATGAAAACAAGGAATTGACATAAACATGAACAAACATTCAACCACGTAAACACGCCATTCAATTAAAGATAGAGGCACCATAAACAAAACAGTGTTTTCCGAATTAATGTTTGTTTTTCTCTTCCGATATGTGATGTTTAACATATTTATTTCCATGTTTGTTTGTGCGGCTGCTAGCTTGTTCTTTGCCTGGATAGTGAGTGCCCATGTTTCCGCGCCGTATGTCGTCGCTGGAAGTACGCATGAGTTGAAGAATTGTCTCTTCAAGCAGGTTCCAAATGTACCCTTGAAGATGTCGCGGTGTTTGGCAAATGCTGTCCAGCCGGCAGTGATCCTTCTTTGAATCTCCTTTTCTTGGTTTTTGTCTCTGATACTGTATCGCTGTCCCAGATAGACGTAGCTTTCAACGTTCTCTCTCTGCGTCGTGTTGATATATATTGGTGGGTCATTTTCTAGCATCACTTTTGTCTTCGAGATGTTCATCTTGAGACCTTCTTTTTCACTTTCATCAGCTAGTTCCTGCAGCATGCTTTGTAGTTCTTGCGGTGTAGTAACGCATATGTGTATGTCGTCGGCGAAGCGAGGATGGCTGAGATATTCTCCGTCTATCATCAAGCCTCTGGTTTCCCAGGTCAGTCTTCGGAGTATGCTTTCGAATGTTGCCGTAAAAAGCATGGGCAATACGGTGTCACCTGTCGTACTCCTCTCTTGAGTTTGAACTTATTGCTCTTTTTTTGTGTAGGTGGACTGTCACCGAGCTGTTGGTGTAGATATCTTTCAGGAGTTCGATGTACTAGTCTTATATCCCCTGTTCTTGAAGGGAGGTCAGTATTGCTTCAGTTTGCACCGAGTCGAAAGCCTTCTCGTAGTCAACGAAAGCGACGCAGAGCGGGATATTATATTCTCGGCACTACTCTTTCAGTTGGTTTACGACGTGTGTGTGGTCTGTCGTTGAGTACCTGCTTCCGAATCCTGCTTGCTCTCGTGGTTGGTTTTCTTCCAGTGTCTTCTTCCAGTGTAAGTAATTTGTAGATGTTTGATAACATGCTTATTTCCCTTCTTGAAGATGATCACCATCTTTGCGTTCTTCCAAGCGGTGGGTATTCGTCTTTCTAATAAGCATTTAGTTTACAGCTTAGCCAGTGTCTTCGAGATGATATCTTCTCCTGCTTTTAATGTTTCAATGTTTACATGGTATTTGTCTGATGTCTTCCTATTCTTCATATCTCTTAACGCAGCTTCCACTTCCCATGCTGTTATCTCTGGTACCTCTTTCGGGGCGGTGTAAATTATGGTACTCTGTTCACTATGGCATTCACTTAATTTAAAATGAGGTAGTATATTCCTAGTTTTTCAATTATTAATTAATATTACGTTTTTAAGATTATACCAGCTATGATGTAGACATACTACACGCCAAATTGTGTTTAGTAAGTCCGTAACATCGGTAGCAATTTGAAGGTACGACCACGGAAACATGTTCAAATTGTAAACAAAGCATCAAGTTTCAAAACATCAAATCGGCCACAGTTAACTACTGTACCGTTGGTGTTCAACTTTCCCACTTTCAACACAGCAGACTATTACAAATTACTAGGCCCGCTAATTCCTGGTAGACGAACAGACACCGTCCCTATAACATAACATTCTACATACTAACACATGTATTATCAATTACTATTTGCACAAAGACCATAGCAACATAATTTTGAAATAAATATATTCATGTGCACCCCCGACGTCACCTGCGAAAATGTCGTTGCGTATTGTAATGTTAAATTCGTTAGTTTTTACCCCGATATTTGTTGTTGTATAACGGCATTTTCTTTCGAACAGTTTCGTTTGGGATTGCTCTCCTTTGAAAAGTGTTAATATTTTCAGAAGCCATACCATCAAAACAGTAGACGACTTTAACCGGGTATGACTCGTGGTTGATTAGTCTCTACGCTCAAAACTCTCGCATCCTAAAGAACATGCACACGACCTCCTTCCGCACTGAGCGATAGAGTACCATGTAGAGGAAACTGTTGATGAATGAATTACACCTGAAAATACACACGGCGCTGAAACTAAAGACATCAGCAATTCGCAACAAAGTAAACGTAAGTATCGGTGTAGTGAGCGCAATAGAAACGAAACAGATAATGAGAATGTTTTTGGCCGAGCGAATCGCCTGCACTGTTACCAGTCCGGTACTTACTGCTCCGCCTCTACCAACATCGCCCACGCCACCAATTGACTGTACCTGTGCGCCGATATGATTGTGTGTTCGGAAGACGACGATAAACATAATAACAGTTGCGCCGATCAAGACCAGAGAAGGAATGACGCTGTGAAAATGTATGTTAAGAGAATCAACCGCGACGCCTGTTTGTTGTTAGCAGGTCACCGAAACGTGCATGTGGACATGTTCCATCCGGACTGTATCGATAACTTTGCCGCTGCTAGCGAGGCACCAACTACCCAGTTGAAGACGACGATGACGTAGCAGCGATTGCGGGAGAGGAGTAGTTCATAACGGAACGACTTCAATATGGCGGCCATTTTCGACAGCGCTACCCAGGTGATGCTGTGCAGTGAGTTGAATGCGAACCACCAGTAGCAGAACATTTGTATTTCTGGCAAAAACCTGGTCGACAGTCGTACGGATGGAGTGGCACTCGAACACAAGGCGGCGCTGATCGGCATGGCGGTGCACGCACCTGCCAAGTCGGACACGCACAGCGAAATCATAAACAGCGCCGTGCGGTCTTCGCGCAGTGCTGGATACCGTACGAAGACGGCGATGACGAGAGCGTTCATGATGATATTCAACACGATCATCGCACTCATGATGGCAGGTTTCACGTCGCTGAACCCGAAGGCATCCATAACGAAAAGGTTTGTATTCTTTAAAGTGAATTTTGCTTAAACATCGATATGGTTACTTGTGTTACTAGAACAGCATGCAATCATACGACTCAACACGAACTAGTTGTCATACGCCGTCTGCTGAGAATGAATGAGTGCGTGTATGATACCTATATAGAACAGTTGAATCAGCCGGACTGTCACAACGCGGCCGAGTCCAAGTTTCGAAGACGACTGACAAGTTGAAGGCAGTTAATTACGAACTAACAGTATTTTCAAAGATTACGCCGTTGATTAATTCTTCGATTTGCTATTTTAATATCTTGTGCTGCGATCACTGTGGACGATAACTGATAATTAATACAACCCAGCACAAAAAGTATAATGAAACTTCTGTCAATTGCACACTCGGACTACTAAGCATAACTCAGGCCAAGGCAAGCACCTTGTCTTAAGCTAGGATAGGCAATATGTCAATAATAGTTACCCATTTGTATCCTGCTAATAATCTGTGGAACTTTTTTGAGATCTCATTTAAACTCGTATTCATGTAAAACTTATTTTGACACACCAATGGCTATATATATATATATATATATATATATATATATATTATATATATATATATATATATTATATATATATATATATATATATCTTTTCGAGTTCAGCCGAAGTCTACTGGTATGCAATGTCTTTACATATATATATATATATATATATATATATATATATATATGGTCGATTCCCACAAAACGTTGACAAACTGGTTCCAGGGCTATAACTAATTTAATATACTAGTTGGAAGGCTGGAATGACGCTGTACGCATGCGTCTTCGTTGGGGCTTTCCGGGGAACCCTACTTTTGTATATGTAACATGGAATCTCTGAGTACTGTCCCCCAAAATTTGGTAATTTCTGCTATATTTATGTGAAATATATGCCATCAGCACTTTACAACGCATTGTATTATTTGAACAACATACGCAAGGTATATAGTTAATATTTAGCAATGAAGGTCGATGTCTCAGGCAGTATTGATCAACAAATTAAAACTTCAGGTCAAAACCTTGATTTTTCCTGATTATTTTCATGTTGGGGAACTTTTCTGAAACCATCCGTCTGCAGTCATTCATTTAGGAAAATGCAGTACAACAGTTCATTAAATAACACCGATTTCACATTCAACTTGATGCCGCAGCTGGATACATAGGTCCTGTGCTGTTTCAAACCAAAAGTGTTGGCTAACGACGAAACCGACTTGGGGAAGTTTTTCATGAAACCATACGTCGCAAGTTTGAATACGCATTGTAAGTAGAGATTTGTAGATTAGTAATAAATATTAATTGGTCATAAATAACACATAACA
Organism: Escarpia spicata; assembly: GCA_963995525.1. NCBI lineage: Eukaryota > Metazoa > Annelida > Polychaeta > Sabellida > Siboglinidae > Escarpia > Escarpia spicata. The sequence goes on along the minus strand of OZ023207.1, from coordinate 12,822,424 downwards.
AGGTAACTATAGGACACAATTGTAATTTGTAGATACATTTCCCTTCGATTTACTTTGCTTTTACTGGTCTTTGCAACCGTACGTCTCCCGAAACCGTACGTCGGCTCTAACTGCCAGTTGGATCATCGGCCCAGTCGCCCCATTTTTCGTTATTTTCGGGAATCAGGTGACGCCAAGCGAAAACAGAAGTTCGGTACCAAACATGGCAAGCCCAATATGTTGAACACAAGGGCAGAGTCTTCAAGAATGTGAAACTGACCCAAGTTGTACAAACTACAAGAGACTTCACAGACCAACGCAAATCCTGCATGGCCGAGTTCCGTGAGCACTGTCACCGGGTGACCATCCAATATCACCAGATCCGCATTTTGAAGCAGTCCATGGCGGAAAAGACGGAGGCAACGGTCCAGATGGACTATGCTGATAATTGGGTTTGTAGATACCAGGACGAAATAACGGCAGCGTACTATGTCAAGTCCCTGGTGCATGACCATTCACCCAATGGTGGTACACTTCAAGCAGGATGGCGAGCTTTGTGCCAAGAGCTAGGTGTAGATTACAAGTGTCACTGCTCACACTGTTGAAGGAAGTCAATGAAATCCCTGTGGAACTGTCGACTCTGCACTTTATCACAGACTCACCAACTTCGCCTTACCGGAACCGCACAATATGTGCCCTAGTAGCTTAATTTTCATCACTGTTCGGTCTTAGAGCTTCGTGCACCTGGCTGGAGGCTGGCCACAGGAAAGGCCCCTGTGACGGAATGGGTGGTGGCATGAACAGGAAGACTGACAACCTGGTGAAGGCTGGAAGAGTAATCCCCACGAGGTAAGAGTTCTGCTACGCAAATTCGTGCTAGTGACACGACCATGACCATCCTGGAAATAACCCTCGAAATCATCCAGGACTGCAAGGATGAGATCGAAACATGGAACGTTCCAGTAGTCCATGGCATAATGTCTGCCCGTGCTGTTGTGGTACAAGGCCCAGTCATGAAAATCTGCAGTACTTCCTGCTTCAAGGATTGCTGCTACACGAAGGGTGGAGTGTTCCATCCAACCTGTTCTGGCTGGGGGAGCAATCAACTGGCGCTGGAGAGGGGGAGGAGGAGATGGATGTGGTAGTAGAAAGGGTAGAGAGGCGGGTGGTGGAGGAGAGGGGAGACACAAGTGGTGGTGGAAAGGGTCGAGAGACAGGCGGTGGAGGAGAGGGGAGACACAAGTTGTGGTGGAAAGGGTCGAGAGACAGGTGGTGGAGGAGAGGGGAGACACAAGTGGTGGTGGAAAGGGTAGAGAGACAGGTGGTGGAGGAGAGGGACGACAGAGAGGTGGGTCAAGAGAAGGATGAGAGAGCGGTGATGCTTTTGGAACATTCAGTTCTAGTTTCATTAATTGTTCTTAAAATTACCTTTCGACAAATTACAAAAGTGGTCGGTTAGACTTTAAATAAATAACGTTATGAAAACATTGTATTCATGTTTTGTTGTTCAGTATATTAATACAATTATAAGAATGATTGAGAAACACATATATGTAACACTCACAGGAATGGCTTTACACTCGGGTATGTACGTAGACAAAGTTTAAGTAAAAAGTGGTCAAATACGAAAAAATACTCTATTCTACTGAAACTGTACATAAGCATGAAACCGTATGTCTCAGACAGTTTTTTAGCCCACACCTCAATATTTTTGCATGGTATATGAATACACAATACACATTATAAGAGGAGGTATATGAAACCGTACGTCTCCGGAGTTTTCTTAATTAGAATAATAAGAATAGGACAGAATCACCGATTGTCGGATATATACCAAAACGTTCTTAAAACAAGTTAGAGTTGTCCAATGGTCTCGCCAGTAATTTACTCCATTGTACTTAAAAGTATATTATATGAAACCGTACACCTGCAAATTCTAAACTGTCTACAAATTGATAGTTATAAATCAGTGTCAATAATGTATAACCTGTTGAAAAGCTCAATGTGCATACCTTGCCATGAATGTATTTTAAAGATAAAACATGCATTCCCCTTGTAGTGGTAATATGTAACAGAAAGTCACCTTTATAAAACATCAAGTCTGAGAGAGCGCAAAATACTTCAAAGCTCCCCCTTAAAATGAAAAAAGTCCGAAACATATTTCTTACTGAATTTAAAACATAAATGTGTTATACATACATTGAAAATGAAATTTCACAGGTAAATGTGAGATGAAATAGTTGTAGCAGTTTCCAAGTAGAAGGACTTGTGTGCAGACGTATGGTTTCAGAACTTAAACACTTGCTATTTCTATTAGCTGTGAAATGCTCAGTTTCAGGATTTAACTTGCCCAATCTTATTCTCCGATTACCTCAATATGTTTTTTTCGTCCTACAAAAAAACACAACTTTATACGCATATGTTTATTTTTGCCCTCCTAGGAACATCATTTGTCAACGTTTCGTGGGAATCGACCATATATATATATATATATATACAGGGGATATATACATATCAGTAGACATCGGCTGGACTCGAAAAGAGAACGTGCCTATATAGGAGGTGTAGTGGATGACACTGCCACCTGTAGGCACTGCTTGCAATGTGACCATCAAGGGTGGCTGCACGAAAGGCTGCAAAAGACCGCGTCGGTTTTTTGACATCAACTTTGTGGCTCTATGTTATGTAGTTCTTAAAATATGTGAATAATATGCTTTGATGGGAACAATCTTTACAAGACAAGTGGCGGATGTAGGCATGTCGACGAAGGTAAACATTTATATTTGTTGGAATCGCTATCCTCCAAGCTATTCAAAACCGTAATCAATACTGCTCTACGTAACGTATTTATTAAGATATCGTTAAATTTGTTTTGACGGCCGCCATCTTTAAAAATGGCGGATGTGAATGTTGAAGGAGTCAAAAAGTAACAAATCTGAAATCTATAACCCTTAAAAATAGTGCACTATGTAATGCAGTTATTAAGACATAGGGAAATTTAATTTGGCGGCCATTTTTTTAAATGACCGCCCATTTCTGAACGCAGTAGTCTCGCTTAACCGACACTCACCTGGCTGCGTGACTTCGCCAGAAAGTGTTGTGATGGGACAGTGCTGCCACCTCACGACGCCTGGACAAGTGCAGCTGCAGGAAAGTACGTTCTTTATGTCTTTTTCACAACATTTCAGGGCAAAGTTTTTTGTAGAAAGACCTTGATGCGGGAAAGAATGATGCCACGCCGCCTTGCGAATGTAATTGCATGTACGTAAACAATTTGGATGAAAAAGATTGACAATAATATCAACATATAGCAATTTATATTATCGAACTTGCCACCTCATACTGACAGAACGACCGAATCCCTTTTTATTTGGGTTTTAGCCGACCGCCGTTATAACAAAGCGGCCGTGTTACCCCGTCTGAATTACGCCCGCAACGTTGTGCAACATGTTGTGGCACAATAAAGCAGCAAGTGAAATGTATTTGTTCTAAAGAGAAATTAAAAACTACATTTCTTCCACAAGATTGCGAAAATGTGCTGCTCGTTGAATCACCATGACGCGCCGGCACAGTGGCCGCAAATCAACAACAATCATAAACATTGTACTCTGTCAGCGTTCACACTCACAACAGTCACCGCTATCACCCAACTCGTTGACAAATCAAGTCTCGACCCAAGTGTACTTGCAAATCTCGTATTCCCGACCTTTTGCCGACCGCTCTGCTGAACACAAACATTAACATAACCGCACTAATTCTAGAGATCATCTCTTATCTGTCATTGGAATCAGCGACAGGTGTATTCCAATATGAAACTTGCGCTAGTAACGCCACTGCTGAAGAGACTCGCATAGATGCAAATTACTTTCAGAACAACCTTAATTATTTCAAATCACAGCATTGTTTCAAATTGTTGGAGAGGCGTGTCGCGGCTGACCTTCGGCGCTACATCGACGAAAACAAATGTCATGACCCATTCCAAAGCGCAGGTCGCCCGCATCACAGCACCGAAATTGTCTTGTCCGTAGTCACGACTACATCACTCAGGCACATAATTGTCTATAAGGCGTAGTACTCATTCTACTCGACCTTACTGCGGCATTCCACGCCGCCGATCACACAATGGTACTGCAGCAAATGCATTCGATCGGTATACGAGGCTGGATACTAGAATGGCTGACGTCTTTCCAGTCCAACTGGACGATGGCGATGAAAGTCGTCGACTATTCC
>OZ023207.1:12685968-12818015 GCA_963995525.1 Escarpia spicata | reverse complement strand
TCTCTCTCTCTCTCTCTCTCTCTATATATATATATAGCACCTATATATATATATATATATATATATATATATATATATATATATATATATAGGTGCTTGTAATGTTACTGTAAATGTGAGTCGGACATTCTTCGATATAACGTTGGCGTATTGTACCAGGAGAGTAAAAATAATGAAAGAAACATTGGATAGCACATATGACATAAAACGCTGATTTTGCAAGAAATTCCCAAAAGCGACATTGCAGCGTGCAAGTTAAAGAGCAGTTGAAACAAGAAAGATAATGAATCATACACAGTGAAGCATTCGTGTAGTGTGTCCTACGCGGTGGACCGTTCGAGCATCAGCATTGCTTAGCATTATACAAATTGGACCGTTCTGAAAGAACTATCATGGAATATATTATAAATATATATATATTGGTACAGATTTCGGTATTAGTGGCGGACCTAAAGCCGCCGTCATTGCATTGTTCTCTAGCTTTGTTTATATGAAATCCCAATTCGTGTTAAACAATCACAAAACAACACTGTGATGGTAGAAGCACCAGCGAGTTCTAATTTATGAAAATTATGAAAACCAATAACGTATTTGCGGGCCTCAAGTTTATCGCGTATCACTGCCGCGGGAACGAATTTAATATTGTGGGAGCTGAGAATCGGAACTTCAGCACCATATCGCTCCGCTGTCGGATCATTACATCGGAAGGGGAATGTTGTAGAAACGTTTTCGCTGCCGTAACTTAATCTTCTCCGCTCTATATCGGCTGTCGACTGATGATGATGATATATGGATACGAGAAGGGGTGCTGTTGAAAATTATTCGCGCCGACGTATAGTCAGACTGATATGTTCTTGGAGGCAGAACTATGTCTTCCCTCAGCGAAATTCCAGGGAACAGCTGCTCCCTTGCCCCCCGCCCATATTCCTGCACCTATGTCGCGTATCCATCTTACGGAAATTGCAAGCTGTTCAAGGTTCGACACGTCACTCGTTTCGTCATACGTGATGCTGACACAAATATGTGTAGAACTAAAAATTAAAGGAAAGTTCTGATACAGCGCAGTATCAAGTTCTCAGGACTGCTCAAAGCGCTTTGCACTTTATTCCTTGGCAGACCTGTTCAATCGAATATCATCTCGACTCTTCTCGGAAGCTTCCAGCCACGCTGCAATTATTGCGCGAAGAGTATTCTTACGCATATATCCACCACTGTCTATAGCCAGGTACTCATGCATACAGCTGAGTGAACTGAAGCAACTTAGAGTGAACGAACTTGTCCAAGGTTCGACACCGCAGCACAGGATTCTGCTGTTGAAATGTTTTCCCCGTCGTGTCGGTGTAACTTCAACTTATTGTAGCCTGAACTGGGGCACGTTTACACGGGTCTTGGACGCCAATTTTACTATTAGTAGCATTCTTTCAATTGGTAAAACCACGTAATATAAAATTATAAGCAGAGGCTCTACTGACGATGACATGTTTATATGCTATAATACTAACGTGGACTAATAATATTTATCTTGACATGAAACGACGGCAGCTATATAGCAATTACACCTAGCTTCCAAAATGTCCATTTAGGGAATGTGGAATTGTTTGGTTGATAGCATGTCATATAAACAGCTGGTAGGCTTATAGGTAGCTTTGGGCCACCATCAATTATCACTGTAGCCTTTAGAATGCTGAGCAATATCTTATTATTTGAGACCCTGCACGTCCACGAGACGCATGATTGAGAACGCTTATCCGCAGATCAGTGTTGGGTCGGTTTTTTAAATTGATGTTGTGTTCCAACGAAAATTAAGACGATTTTGTAGTTTAAACTGCAAATAAAGGCAATATAATTACATTTGTATAGATACGTCCAGTTTCACGGTGAACAATTGTATAATTTCCAAGTCATCGCTGCAGGGCAAATGGCCGCATGGCCGCATGGCCGCATGGCCGCATGGCCGCCGTCAAATTTGAGGGGTAAAAAAGTAGTCCGGCCATGGCAGGTACGGCAGGGACGGTTCATACGCCTATGTTATGGCAATGTTGTGCTTTTTGAATAAATGTGCGTTTATTCGAGAAGTAACAAATGGTGTAACATTCGGCGGCTCGCCTAATAACGACACAACGACATCGCGACCATCAGCACATCACGCTCACCCTCGTTACGCTTCTCTGGCTGCCGGACCAACGGCGAATCAACTACAGCATTATTCTGTTGATGTACCTCGCGTTTCATCATCTCGCGCCCGCGTACATCATTGACATGATCTCTCCGTATACACCAGGGCGCCGGCTTCGTTCCCCAGACAGCAACTTATTTATTGTGTCACGCTACTAACATAGAACGATATTGTCGATGGGGTTTCTCGTGACGGCACGTCGCCTTTGGAACGATCCGTCTTTGTATATCCTGCTCGCCGACTCTCCCTATCTGTTCAAATTTCAGCTTTAGACACATATTTTTCAAGAAAGCATTTGAAGATTATTTATGAAATACTGTCATCACATGTATTACATGTATTACATGTATTACATGTATTACATGTATGTCACTACATGTTTTTATATTCGATTTTAATTATTTATTTTATTTATATAATTGTTTGATTTTAAAGCAACAAATAGTTTTTATTTAGTTAAGTAAAGTAAATATTTAGCCGATATTGTTATGTTTTACATATTATGTATTAAATTTTATAGATGTACAGTTAAATTTCATATTATAATCTTATTGTACTATATTTCATATGTAAAAATAGAACAAGCCATATGTCGAAATTATTGATTCATTGAGCGTCGTAAGCTAAAATATTACGCCCTCTTCGCCGACCTGCAAACTAAGTAGCAACTCGTGACGTCAATTGTTCCATGTAACTATTAATATAACTTCAATGTCGTCTCGTCAACAAGGTTATTCTAGTAAACAAGTACCCCAGTATTGTTGCAAATTTTTATTAACAGCTTTACATGGATAGACCAAAACTATTGCGTTTTGGTTCCCTTTAGTGGTTCTTTGTTACAAGTAGTATGATGTCGTGTGCTTGGTTCTGCCATCGTGATCGTTTGTAAGTTAACGAGGTTTACATTAATAGTGTACTGCCATCTAGCGATCATTGGTGAATTACCAAAGCTCTAGTGTATTTCTAGTACTAGTCCAACGGATAGGTGTAAAGATTATTTACTTTTGGATAAAAGCAAGACTCTTCGCTCGTCTATGCTATACACCAAGGGAACCATGTCAGACAATGGAGGCATTCGTAGCCTCGAGGCGTCGTGAGGTGGCAGCACTGTCCCATCACAACACTTTCTGGCGAAGTCACGCAGCCAGGCGAGTGTCGGTTAAGCGAGTCTACTGCGTTCAGAAATGTCGGCCAATTAAAAAAATGGCCGCCAAATTTAATTTCCCCAAGTCTTGATAACTGCGTAACATAGACTATATTTTTAGGGGTTATAGATTTCAGATTTGTTACTTTTGGACTTCTTCAACATTCACATCCGCCATTTTTTAAAGATGGAGTTCGTCAAAACAAATTTAACGATATCTTAATAAATTCGTTACGTAGAGCAGTATTGATTACCTATTTGAATAGCTTGGAGGATAGCGATTCCAACAAATATAAATGTGTACCTTCGTCGACATGCCTACATCCGCCACTTGTAAAGATTGCTCCCGTCAAAGCATATTATTCACATATTTCAAGAACTACATAACATAGAGCCACAAAGTTGATGTCAAAAAACCGACGCGGTCCTCTGAAGCCTTTCGTGCAGCCACCCTTGATGGTCACACTGCAAGCTGTGCCTGCAGGTGGCAGTGTCATCAACTACACCTCCTATATAGGCACGTTCTCTTTTCGAGTCCAGCCGATGTCTACTGATATGCAATATCTTTACATTTTATTATATATATATATATATATAAAACACGATGTATGGACAAGTACCAGAGCTTCAGAATCTTCACCAACCATTTCGAAGATATTCACAAACAACTCGGTATCGTGGCTGCTATAGCTTCTGGCAACACCAGCCAAGATGCACACCAGCTGCAATGCGAATCGGAAACGTCGATATTCTTTGTGTGTCTGGTCATCATGGCGAAATATGCAGTGATGTTGGAGCTAGTGACACAAGCTTTGCAAGCTGTTAAACTCTATGTTTATGAGTTCCAGCAGCTGTCGGTCATATTGAAAACGTACAGAAGAGAACCTGAAGAACACTTTAAGGAATACATAATGGTGCAAACTGACAAGATTGCAAAGGCACTTGGAATTTAGTTGCGTATGCCTCGCCAGTGTGTACCTTTAACTAAGCGACCAAACTAACAGAGCAAGACGGTGGAGGAGAACTATCGGGTCGCAATATTCACTGCATACCTGAACTCCACTTTCAAGCCAATAGGAACTTGGTTTAATCTCGACAACAAGCATCACTTTGCTCTGTTCTCCCTTCACCCTACTAATATGTGGGGAAATTGAATTTAGCGGTCATTAAAAAAATGGCTGCCATTTCTGAACGCAGCAAAATGTGGAGTGCCTGCAATCTTTAAAATGATTCCCTTGGTGTATATATTAGGTGAGCAAAGTGTTTTGCTCTTATCCAAAATTGCACAGACCTTTCACCCGGACTATATGTTTTGAAACGAAATTATATATTTCCTATAAACAGTGCATTAAGGTTTGGTAAATTATTTCCATACATTGAACCACCATAATATATGTATTACCAACATTACGTTGTATGACGTATTTGTGTAAGTTTGTTAATGCGTTAATTGATGTATCAGTTAGAAATCAGAGTTACGTTTCTAATGTGTCTTACATAATCATACTATACAACTATAAGAGGACGACAAATGACGATTCCGCGTCAGCCCAGCGACAACTGTATAAACGTCTAACGGAAATGTCACAACCACAAATGCCAAACATATAAGTAGCACATTTGTACCTGAACTAAGAGACTTCACAGTCAACGAAGGAGTGTTTCCAACTGAGCCACATATTGAGTTCACTTGTGTTGTAACTTGACGATGCGTCTTTACGATCACACAGAATATTTTCGTAGTGGAATAAACGAGCACGCTTACAGAAGTCAGAAGTCCTGTTATAATTCCTAGCAGTAAATATAGTTTGATCTATTCGATATGCGGTACGTCATACGTGCAAGTGTAAAAGTTCAACTTCGTTATAAAGCGGGTTCCCAAAGTGGCTAGTATAGCTCCGAACAACCAGATGCACGCTAGTATCAAGTAGCACCGGTTTAGTGTTAGGAGTTGTTCGTAGCAAAGTGGTTTCGTTATCGCGACCATCTTGCACACGGTCACCCAAAGTGAAGTTGAACCAAATTGAACACACCTGTAGGAGCAAGGGAAGAGCGTACGTTATACTACGGACGTATGGCGCCGCACTGGAGCACACAGCAAAGGTGATGGGCATCGCTGTGCATCCGTTGGAGAGATCAGAGAGCTTGAGCGAGAACATGAAGAGCGTCTTGCGATCGTCACGGAGTTGCGGGTATTTAGCGATCACAGTAATCAGTAAAACATTTAGTGTTATGTCCATTGTGATCACAGCACTGATTATGACAAGTTTGAAATCGTCTAAAACAGTATGGTTCATATTGACGCTGCACGTAGACTGTTATGTAGCAATCTGCTAACTTTAGCTGTCCGTTTGTATACCCGCGTTCCATCAATGGCAACGGTCAATTGGATTACGTTGGTCAATTGGACTACGTTCGTCGGTACCCGGATTATACTTCCTACTGTGAATGTTTGTTTAATTAGATATCCGAGCGCACCGTAAAACATACAATAGCAGACGACGAAACAATATGCACGCGTAACGCACACACGCACGCTCTCACGCTCTCACACATACGTGCACACACACGCATTCACACACATGCACGCACGCATGCGCATACACACGCACTCGCAAACACGCACACAAACGCAAGCACGCACGCATGCACACAGACACACACACACACACACACTGCTTGATTATAATGATGTGTGTTAATTTCATTCTCACAACTCCTGCTGTTTAACAAAACCTCATATTATCCAAAGTGTGTCATTCTCAATGTCAATGACCTACTTAGACACATATAAGCCACCGGGTCTCAAGAGACTGATGTATCACCTGTTAATGGAAGGAATTCCATTTACATTATGAGAAATGGAATCGAGGGCGAAGATGACTATTTATGAGGAGAAAATTAACTTAATGGAAAGAAGAAGTCGTGAGTGGGGTATCAGAGTATTTGGTGTCGAGGAATCCAAAGGTGAGGATGCGCTCCGCAAACACAACCTTGGTGGCATCGTCACACTTGAACAAGCTATGGAGAGTGTTGAACACTGCCACAGACTCGGCCCTATCTCCAACAATAATTATACAGGCAGACCCATCATCGCGTCAATTGTTACGAGGCCACTTAGAAACGCGATCTTATCGTCCGCCAAGGCCCACGTAAACAGAACGACCGCGGGTGCTAGAGTATACATACTAGAAGATATGACGATGGTGGACTACAAAACAAAGAAACGTACCCGTGCGCAGATGCAACGAGCCTTCGCGGAGGGGAAGCGTGCGGTGTTCCGCAGAGGCAAGCTGATAATAGACGGCGTCTTTGTGCCTGTTGACTAGTCACATATAGGTGACAGACACCCGTGCTGGCGCCCTACATTATAACAATCAATTTACTCTTGAGCGCCTTGACTGCCGACATGCCCTGACTGTGGTGGTCATCTGACTTTTTGGTTGTGTATTTGTTACTCCAACTATTGAGACATTATTTTCGATGAAAGGTTGTACTATATGTGTTGCATTCAGGGTTACTAGTATGTATTCTAGCAAAGGTGAGAGAATGTATTCTAACTGATATGACCAAAAACAACAGTACTTGGTGAAAACAAGGAAATAGCGAGTTTGTTGTCATTTCGCACGTTGACCAATCTCCAGTTAACTACCGAATATTAACTCCCAAGAACCATATTTTCTGATCTCTTAAAAACTTATAACTTGCAGCCTTGTCTTGACAAAGGATTATCTGAAGAAGTGATGTACGTCCACGAACGATTTGACTTAACGCTAAGTCATAACCCAAGGTTGGACAATATGTGGCTTGAAATATTTGAAGATGGCGTCAGTTTTGTGATTAGCAATATGTATAGACATCCAAACTATAACACACACGTTATTTCTGATCTTATTGGATCAAACTTGTCTATTATCAAGCAGGAAGGTAAAATCTGTATTATATGTGGTGATGTTAATATTGATCTTGTACAACAGGACTCGTGTCAAACTAAGATATACATGGACACGTTAATGAGGGAAAACCTGTTACCATGTATCACACTGCCAACAAGAATAACAGATCACTCTACAACTCTCATTGATCATATGAATATATATCGACATTTAAAGTTAATGAAAAGTGATATAATTTCAGGAAACCTGTTTATAGATATATCAGACCATTTACCCAACTTCATCATTATAAAAGGTGTATCCAAAACTCATGACGATGAATGTTATGATATGTTTGTAACCAAATACCATTAGAAATGGTATTTTAACAAAGATTAGGTTGTATAAGAAATATATCAACATACCACATGAATACAATAAAACAGAATACCGACAGTATAAGAATAAGCTTACAACTATCATAAGACAGGCGGAGAAATCATATTACAGTAGCTAACTCTCACAAGCAAGATAGTCAACCAGGGAATTATGGAAGAATAGGGGAACTTGTTTAATAAGGGCAAAAGGAACAAGCACAACATTAAAAAGCTGGTCATCAATCATATAGAATGTAACGACAATGAAAGTATTGCTAATGCAATGAACCAATATTTCGCTACTGTAGGTAAATAATTGTCAAAGACATATACTCAGGGAAACGAATATAGACAATTTCTATCTGACCTGATACACAATGCTATGTTCCTTTCACTAGTTTGTTAACAAGAAGTGATCAATGAAATTAACAAGCTAGCGAATTCTAATGTATCAGGTATAGATAATTTTCCTTCAAAAATTGTCAAATTATCCTGCAATTTCATTTGTAAACCTCTGACTTACATTTGTAATTTGTCGTTCTCCGAAGCCACGGTACCACGAGCATTAAAGGTGTCAAAAGTAATACCTATATTTAAGAAAGGATCAAGATGTGAACCATCCAACTATCGACCAATTAGTCTGATGAGTGTTTTCAATAAAATCCTGGAAAAGTTAACGTTGAAGAGGTTATTAGACTTTAAGGATAAAAATGACGTTTTGTTCAAACATCAATTTGGATTTCGTAAAGATCATTCGACTACGTTAGCGATTATTGAAATAATAAAAAATATGATATATTCTCTTGAAAATGACGAATTAATTGTTGGGGTATACCTTGACCTAACTAAGACTTTTCACACTGTTAATCACGATATATTGTTGTATAAGCTGGATCATTTTGGAATAAGAGGTCATGTATGTAAATGGCTTAGACATTATTTAAGAGATAGGCAGCAATGTGTTAGCAGTAATGGCACAGTTTTTTTTTGCTCATGTTCAAACTGGCGTCCCGCAGGGCTCCATCTTATAGTCCATGAGCCAGACAAGATTTGATTCTCAAATTAAGGGACTAATTCCCACTATGAATTTCTGTTACACCAATATCTGAGGTGACCAAAAATGGATGATGGACATTTCATAAGCGTAGCTTATTACCTTTTTGGACGCCATCTTTATACATGACTGCCATTTTCAAATCGAAGTTGAGTTATTCAAAACTCGTGTCCTGCAGCCAAATATACTGATTGGATATTAAAGTTGAATTAACAAACGTTGTTCGTAATAAAATGGCGATTACGGCAATACTCATGTAATCTTTATATTATCATTATTGGCAAAAATATAGCGGGAACTATGAAGGAAAATGCAAAAAAAATCTTTTTTTTTCCACAATAAGGAATTCATTCCAAGCGAGCTACATCAAAGTTTCACATGCACGCCAGTGCAGACGAAAGATGCGGTATTGTTGTTTGCCTAGCAAACCTTTGTTGACAGAGCCCTCGGCAACAACATCGGATTCTTCCGGCAGATTCAAAGTCCCGCATCTCCGAACATTTTCCCAATGCTGGACATAAAGTTGCATAAGGTGTGGAAATTGCCCATCATGAGAACAATTCTCCGGTACTGGTCGGTGTGCTTCCATGCTAGTTTAATGGCTTTTGAGACCAGAGTAAAACTGTGTAACGTTTTCAAACTGAAGGAGGACATTATGTCCAAGGCTGTGCGTAACATTTCTTGGACAGTGTTGCATTGTGCAAGTAGCCCACGACATTTTCCACGTCAACATGTTCTTATCAGCTTATGTTGATTGCCGTCTAAGAGCTGATTTCCTGTCTGATCGGACGGTTACTGCAAATGATTGGACACTCACAAGTGGCTACTCCGTTCAGGTGTTGATGTTGCATCTGCATCAGGTCCAGATAAATTAGCTGATTAGATTATAGGCGGGCCTTCTCTTTTCCCAACGCTGAATACTGATAGCAACTTCTCGGATAGCTAATTCGGTCTCTTCGTCTCTGTTTTACCAACACTAAAAGTCAGCAGTGATAACATCCTAGGTTATTGACCATGCTAACCTGTTAATGCGAGCAGATCCGCCCTCACTTGCACATAGGAAGACCCGAAGAAATGTATGTAGAGATGGCAGAACATAAACATAATTAGTTTGTCAGTTCAAAATATCATGACCTCTGCCTCAAGATAATTCAAGGCATTATCTCTGTATTTTACTTACAAGATGTTTTGAATATATTTTAGTTAACAAGAAGTTACGCTTAGTTACCTGGCGTAACAGCTGGACGGAAGCACATGCTAAAGCAAAACACGTTTAAAATTAACTAGCGAAAATTTCCGTCACCTGAGGGGATGCCTTAGTAGTCTACCGTGGTGATAGTAATATTTACCAAATGTTAGAAACCACAATGCATTGTTACATAAAAACCATAACGCGCTCGTAGATAGGTGTCTATTCGTTGTGTGTTTAAAATGACAGAATTGTGAAATTCACGTCCATCGGTAGGCCCATCTCGTGATAGTGTACAAGTGTCAAATAATGTTCGTATTGCAATGCTAGGGTAGACATAAGCATATAGTGCCAGTATCTACTTCATGATGCCAAGTCCAACATGCAGGAACCATTTTCCAGAAGTATTTGCTGCGTGCGCGTGATTCGTACGATTGTTATGTATTACGTGCACATTATGTTTTACATTCCGCACACCAAATTTATCTTATAAAAGATATGAATCTTGACGTTATATTTGGGAAAAATATATAGGTCATAATCTACGGGTCGTAAATTAATCTTAGACAGTTTGGCGCTCGAGGTTCAAACCGCCTAAGAAGAAAACATTAACCTCCCCACATACGCAAGCTGGATTATAAGTAGATTACTGCAACACCACCATTAAAGGTATTATTGGGCCATGTTCTAGGGCCACACGTTTGGAAACAAAGATTATATGCATAGCAGAACGTAACTGCCGATTATATAACTTGATTTACATATTTTATTGAGTTTATATATTCGAAGGCAGAATTGTATACATAACATTTATAGATTAATTGGTTTCTGAAGTAGTTATTAGGTTAATAAATCGTATGCATAACTTATTATTCTGCGTCTGACATTACAAGTGCGTAACACATACACGTTTACGTATTCACACAAAATGTCATGCAAATCTACCACGCCGTTTTGCCGTAAGAGGGAAATGAAGTCTGTATGATAACGTTCCTGTTTTCAGACACCAGATGGGGTACGTTTATGTTTTGATGTGCCTACAACATATAGCAGCAGTACACAAGACATCTAAAATGACAGAAATGCAGCAAATTGCATATAGTTTCTTAAGAAAGTAAAACATGAATCATATATGTCATTAAAACATTACCAAAACTGAAGTAAAACAAATACTGTATAAAAAAATGCAATTTTTTGCATTTTCCTTGACATTTCCCCCTATATGTTTTCCAGTAATGATAATAGAAGATTAGTATTGCCGTATTGAACATTTTATTACGAACAACTTTCATTAATACAACTTTAAGATCCAGTCCATAGATTTGGCTATAGGACACGAGAGTTTTGAATAGCTCGACTTCCACTTGAAAATGGCTGCCATGTTTAAAGATGGCGAACAAAAAGGTAATAAGCTACGCTTCTGAAATGTCCATCACCCATTTTCGGACACCACAGATATTGGTGTAACTGAAAATCGTAGTGGGAATTAGTCTCTCAATTTGAGAAGCAAATTCAAAATGTGCAGGCTTGGCTCATGGGCTATTAGGGCCAGTGTTAGTTCTATTATATATTAATGATATATCGAGTGTTGTGGATCACGTATCTTTGCGATTGTTTGCTGACGATACTAACTTGTTCATTAGTGGAATGGGTGCCAATGGTACCGTGTATACGGCTACGGAGTTAGAATCGCTTAGTGTCTGGTTCAGATACAATCAACTAACTCTGAACTTGAGTAAGATATGTTATACAATTTTAAGTAGACACATGGAACGTGAAGTCGTGCCATTTTGTTGCAGGGCAAACGCATTGAACGGGTTAACTCAGCCAAATATCTGGGCATATATCTAGACTGTAAGCTGTCACGGTCGGAACTTATTAAGGAACTTTGTTCAAAGGTGTCTAAGTTATCTAGTTTATTTTATCACATGGCCTCGTTCATAAATGCTGATATCAGGCAATTATATTATGCCTATGTATTTCCCCATATTAATTATGGGATTGAATTATATGGATCAGCTTGTAAAACTAACGTAGCTAAAATACAAGTTCTACCAAATTTATTACTTAAAACATTAGCAAAACGTAACCACCGTGACAGTACCAATGTATTGCATCGGGAACTTAATATACTTAAAGGTCAAGAACTATTTAAATGAAAAGTTCTAATATTTATGTATAAACAGCGTACGAATCAACTTCCTAGTGTATTCCGCCAATTTTACAAATGTAATAATGAGTTCATGACCAGAAGTTCCAGACAGGAGAACAATTTATATATAATATTATATAGATATATAAATTATAGAACTGGAGAGAACTCCTTGAAAGTAATAGGGGCTGTAGACATTAAATATTCGAAAACGCTAAATATTTTTAAGCATAAAGACAGGATCTTTATAATTGGCATTAAGTTTAAATATAAATATATTGTAAGGAATTCGCTTGTGAATTCTCTTATATTGGTACAACATCTCTAGCTTTAATTTACTGGAAGTCGTTAACCTGAAGCTATTGCAGTTGAACGCACTGCATAACCTTTATATACGTAATATTATGTATCTGGGAGAACACTATGTGAGTTTGATTTAATTGGCTACCAGCTCTCACGATGTCGTCTTCAAACAAGTCGCTGATGTCTTGCTCCCATTTTCTCCTTCGTCTTTCCCTTCCTCTCTTTCCCTCCACTTTGCCTTCTAGCCTACTTACGGCTAGTTATGATAATTTAATATGACAAACATCAGCTGCGCAGATAGTCGCGTTAACTCGCACCTAGTCGTTAGAACGTCATCGCTATTAGGGTCTACCCGCGAACTGTACGTGATTGCTATTAGGGTCTACTCGCAAACTGTACGTGATTGCTATTAGGGCCTACCCGCGAACCGTACGTGATTGCTATTAGGGTCTACCCGCGAACTGTACGTGATTGCTATTAGGGTCTACACACGAACTGTACGTGATTGAGTTAGGGTCTACTCGCGAACTGTACGTGATTGCTATTAGGGTCTACTCGCGAACTGTACGTGATTGCTATTAGTGTCTACCCGCGAACTGTACGTGATTGCTATTAGGGTCTACCCGCGAACTGTACGTGATTACTATTAGGGTCTACCCGCGAACTGTACGTGATTGCTATTAGGGTCTAGCGGCGAACTGTACGTGATTGCTATTAGGGTCTACCCGCGAACTGTACGTGATTGCTATTAGGGTCTACCCGCGAACTGTACGTGATTGCTATTAGAGTCTACCCATGAACTGTACGTGATTGCTATTAGGGTCTACTCGCGAACTGTACGTGATTGCTATTAGGGTCTACTCGCGAACTGTACTTGATTGCTATTAGGGTCTACTCGCGAACTGTACGTGATTGCTATTAGGGTCTACTCGCGAACTGTACGTGATTGCTATTAGGGTCTACTCGCGAACTGTACGTGATTGCTATTAGAGTCTACCCATGAACTGTACGTGATTGCTATTAGGGTCTACTCGCGAACTATACGTGATTGCTATTAGGGTCTACTCGCGAACTGTACTTGATTGCTATTAGGGTCTACCCGCGAACTGTACGTGATTGCTATTAGGGTCTACTCGCGAACTGTACGTGATTGCTATTAGGGTCTACTCGCGAACTGTACGTGATTGCTATTAGGGTCTACCCGCGAACTGTACGTGATTGCTATTAGGGTCTACTCGCGAACTGTACGTGATTGCTATTAGGGCCTACCCGCGAACTGTACGTGATTGCTATTAGGGTCTACCCGCGAACTGTACGTGATTGCTATTAGGGTATACTCGCGAACTGTACGTGATTGCTATTAGGGTCTACTCGCGAACTGTACTTGATTGCTATTAGGGTCTACCCGCGAACTGTACGTGATTGCTATTAAGGTCTACTCGCGAACTGTACGTGATTGCTATTAGGGTCTACTCGCGAACTGTACGTGATTGCTATTAGGGTCTACCCGCGAACTGTACGTGATTGCTATTAGGGTCTACCCGCGAACTGTACGTGATTGCTCATAACACTTTGCATTCGTTTCGAGTTTCGCAATACCAGACCCATACTAGCCGCTACTCGCTTGTAGGGACTTTAAAAGCACTTTACCAGCTGGGTCATTCTACCTGAATCGTGTCAGAACGAGATGCCTGTTAACAAAAAAATAAACACAGATATTCTTATAAAGATTCCATTTGTTTTCATTTATTGTAGATTCCATTTAGTAGTGCACAGGATAGCTGAGCTCCTGAGCGTAATAATGCAGCTCTATGATCCCACATATCACTGCAAAATGTCCACTAAGTTACCAACACTCAATTGTTAAGTATCCTGGTATAGTATGACTAGTATAAGTCAACATTCATTGCACACGCCCTACTGCTGTCCTTATGAGCATTGGCCTGAACAAAATAAATGATCCTTCCAGATATTACCATAACCTGCTCAAATTACACTGAGATACATATTTTTCAACATGTCGTAGCTCAACCAAAGCGAACATTGTGAGTCATATAATCCAATACAACATACAAGCAACTAAATACACTAACAAAATGGCCAATCACATCTTACTATTTGTACAAAAATGAAATTTGCATTGGTAACTTAATTGACTGCTGGGTAAATTAGGTGAATGCTTGGTAACTTAGGTGACTATTTAAGTGCAAATACACCGGCAGGAGGTCACCATTGTAACTTGAAAAGCATTATTGTTTACAACATGCATTCAGAAACGTGCCTGGAACATGTGCTTGCTATACATAACAGTATAATTCCAATAATGCCATAAATTATAGAAGCGTAAAATGGAAACTGTCAGGTGATACAAATACTGTTAACCCCTTGGGCTCAAGGTTACTGCCCACACATAAAATACATGTACATGTGATCGTGGTAATGGCATAACTATCATATAAAAACATAGCTTGTCATGTTATTATGGTTAATTGTACCAAGAATGTACGTCTGCAATCAGTTGTTCTGCATGCTAAGTGTCTGATTGCAGACGTAAATTCTTGGTACAATTAACCAGAATAACATGACATGAGTGTTCTGCATGCTCAACACTAATTGGATCAGCTGACTCACACAAAAACATTAGCAACATAAAAAAATTGTCATTACTAAATTCAAGTCATATTTTTTGTGTCTGTACTGAAACTTGTAGCCCCTGTCGGTCAATTCTGCTTCTAGTTTATCTCCCATACTTCCCAACCATCTGTGCCCACACTTCTAGTTTATCTCCCATACTTCCCAACCATCTGTACCCACACTTCTAGTTTATCTCCCATACTTCCCAACCATCTGTGCCCACACTTCTAGTTTATCTCCCATACTTCTCAACCATCTGTGCCCACACTTCTAGTTTATATCCCATACTTCTCAACCATCTGTGCCCACACTTCTAGTTTATCTCCCATACTTCTCAACCGTCTGTGCCCACACTTCTAGTTTATCTCCCATACTTCTCAACCGTCTGTGCCTACACTTCTAGTTTATCTCCCATACTTCTCAACCGTCTGTGCCCACACTTCTAGTTTATCTCCCATACTTCTCAACCGTCTGTGCCCACACTTCTAGTTTATCTCCCATACTTCTCAACCGTCTGTGCCCACACTTCTAGTTTATCTCCCATACTTCTCAACCGTCTGTGCCCACACTTCTAGTTTATCTCCCATACTTCTCAACCGTCTGTGCCCACACTTCTAGTTTATCTCCCATGCTTCTCAACCGTCTGTGCCCACACTTCTAGTTTATCTCCCGTACTTCTCAACCGTCTGTGCCCACACTTCTAGTTTATCTCCCATACTTCTCAACCGTCTGTGCCCACACTTCTAGTTTATCTCCCATACTTCTCAACCGTCTGTGCCCACACTTCTAGTTTATCTCCCATACTTCCCAACCATCTGTGCCCACACTTCTAGTTTATCTCCCATACTTCACAACCGTCTGTGCCCACACTTCTCTCCCATTCCGAAGGTATTCCTCCCTCTTTTGCAGATCCTGATTTCTTTTTGGCGATACCACCGCTGCTTTTCAGCTCTGCCCAGAGCCATACTATGAAAGTATAGATAACAATGTAATAATATAATGTTTATATGTGGGTTAACAACGTGTAACATTAGACGTATGGAACATTGTAGAAAAACAGTCAGCTAAGTTACCATTTGTCCCCTATAAGTTACCATACGATGGTAACTTAGGGGACAGTAACTTAGTTGACAAAAATGTACTCGCTGGACTATTAAGGCATCGTGATACTCACATTGCCACTCGTGACGCTGTCTCTGGCACCAGGGCTGCAAGCATAATCTATGAGATTTACTACTTTCTGTATAATGTCAACTACTTCATCACAATCTTGGCAACTTAGATGACATGTAATTAAGGTACGTACCTTGACAGATAGACATTAAATCAAAATATTCCGTTCTTGTTGCGTAGAACCCTTTTCCAGAATTTCCTGCCAAGAACAGGCTTGCTGAGTTGCCCTCGGACAAAAGGTGGATTAAGATTAATGAGAATGTCCTCATATGCAAGCCACCCTGGCGGTTGATAACTTAATTGACATGTTAGCTGGGGACAACATTTGTAGGCACCGATGAACTATCCCGGTCTGAATAATAAGACAAAATTATCTAATATTGAACATGTTTACTATGTACTATTACACACCAAGATGCTTTTTTTTAGATAAGACACGTTACATTTCCACACCAACATCGTCTTTTCTGAAAAGGCATTTGGGGACATGTCAAACGTGCCTAGCATGCATCGGGCCATCTTGTTTCAATGTTGGTTTAAGCATATTATTCTGCTTTTGTTGTCATCGGACATTTTCCTAAATGATAATAGAATAATGTTTTGAAAAGAAGAACCAAAATGTCAAGATTCGTATATCTTAATGTGCACTAAATGAGCCAGGTAACCAACTAACACGATTCACATAGAATTACCCAGCTCGATTTATTTGCTGATCGTATTTTATATTAATTTCACACACAAAAATCTACCTGGTATTCACTAGGACATATTGATTTGTTTATGTATACTTTTTATTCACTCTTGGTGAAATTATCAGACAAACTATGACGTGTGCGCGTGTGCGCGTGTGCGTGTGTGCGCGTGTGCGCGTGTGCGCGTGTGCGTGTTACTATACTAGTAAACACACGATTAAAAGAAAACAATATATCACGGTCATTAAAGTACATATTAACAGGGGATGCAGGCAATATCAGATTTAACAAACATATTATAGTTTGTCAATGTGTTCAGATTTTTATAAAATTTAAATTCTGAGGAAGGCAGTTCGATAGTGTGACAGCCTGTCGTCTGAATCAACTTCCACAATATGACCGAAGCACATGTACTATGAGGGTTGATTGTCGTGTTGATCTTAATGTATCGTTGTTTCTGCATTACGCTACTTGGTATGCCGGTGCCGATCTAAAGAGCGTCGTATAGGTGTCGGTGTTCACCTTGATGTGATGTCTTTATTTCACAGGAAGCCAATTTAGGTAGCGTTGCACACAAGTTAGACTTGCTCTAATTGCGTATCTCGTCTTCTGCAATGTAGTGCCTGGATATATCTTCCTTAGCGATTACTTTCACGGGAGTGCTGCCGAGATAAATTAAAGACAAAGCAATTATGTCGCTTTGAATCGTTAAATTAGAGTGTACCTTAAGAACTAACTCATATTGCAGTTATAATACTTATATTCCAGGAGACCCCAACGAGAATGTATCCATTAACGTTCATTTACTGTACTCAGCTGCACTCGCTCTTGGGGATATTACAGCCTGAGCAATGGGTTCATAGTCAACAACAGATCATGGAAATATCAATAGTAGGACAACTCGTATGAAGTAAACACTGCTGTTCATCGGCGAATGCTAGAGGGGTTTGTTAGGCGCCTATATTGTAAAACACTATGCATATGATGACAAAACAGACCAGTTCTAGTGTTACCTATTTCTAGCGCTCGACAACATTATATAAACTAACTACTCTGTATATATTGTAGTTATGGCTTTACAAGTTCTCTTTAAACTAATCAGCCTTTTTTCAGAACAGTATCGCCAAACCGACCTTTCTAGGCTGGCACTGTGGATGATCACTGACATGATGCTTGTCGTCATCGGTGGTTCTTGTATATCTCAAATTGAGACAGGACCGACATTAACGTGATCTCCGTGTCAAGAGGGATAAATGGTCCCCAATGTTGAGAGCCAGGTTTCTACACCAAAATATCCTGCCCCGTCCGGCTTAGGTTTTCAGATAGCTAGCATGCAAGGCGATACTTGTGTTAACGTTATTATTTGATGTACATAATGTATATATATATATAAACGCACACATAATCACACATGCACACATACACACACACGCGCGCGCGCGCGCGCACACACACACACATTGCAATTTGTTTGCGTGCAATTTGCTTAGTTTCTGGCGTGTCGTCTGCCCAGTGTAGCAACAAATCACAGACCGTGGCATAATCAAGTCGTTGTGCTATATTGACCAATCAGTGTTCGTCCAAATCAACTTACCACACCTGTTGCAAATAACTGCTTAAGTTGGTGCATGCCATTGTCTCACAGTCTATCATTTGATTGGCATCGAAATGAATCACACGTTTTTCGACGATTTCAAACCAGTGTTCATCAGTGCAGTGATCATAATGAACATAACACTGAACGTACTCGTGATCGCTGTGATCGCCAAATACCCGCAACTGCGTGAAGATCGCTCGACGCTCTTCATGTTCTCGCTCACGCTGTCTGATCTCGCCAACGGATGCACAGCAATGCCCATCAGCGCCGCCGTGTGTTCCAGTGCGACGCCGAACGTTCGAAACATGTCTTACATGCTTCCGAAAATCCTACAGGTGTGTTCTGTTTGGTTCAACTACTGTTCAATGCACAGCCTGTGTTGGGTGACAGTTTGCAAGTTGGTTTCCATAACGAATCCTCTCCGCTATGAACAAGTCCTAACACGAAATCGATGTTACGTTATAATAGCGTGTATTTGGTTGACTGGAGCGACATTAGCCATTTCACCGATTTATATAGTCACCAATACTGACGTTGACACATGCATTTTTGACTGGCCGTTTTCGAGTACCTCGGTTATATATTTAGTAGTCGGAATCGTAATCGGTGTCCTGTGCCCTTTTATCGTCATCGTTCAAGCCACTGCACAAATATTCTACGTGATCGTCCGAACACACCATCAGATCACAGCACAAGTGAATTCAATAAGTGGTTCTATTGAAAACACTCCTTCATTGACTTTGAAGTCCATCCGTTCCGGCAGAAACGTGTTACTTATGTGCTTTGCGTTTTTGATCCTTACATCTCCATTTGTTGTTTATTCTGTTATCCAAATGTTCGGACATGAACGCGAGTTGCCATCTTGGTATAGGTTTATCGCCATTTGGAATTTTGTTTGTAATTCATCCGCAAATAGCTTAATTTATTTAGTTATGTTTCATTCTGTTCGAACTAAAACAGTGAAAATGATCAAAGATTGTTGCCAAATGTGTATAACTTATTCTTAGTTTATAAAAGGACAACATTTATTCGTTCAGCAGCAGACTAATTAAACTGTCTATAAAATAATGGTTCTAGCATATCACGTTACTATGTTTAACTAGCGCAGTTATTCTGTCGTTGCAATACGAGAAAATACAACTACAAATATTGTATAGTTAAAATCTTTCTACATAAAAAAAACTTATATGATGTCAATGGATGTTACATAGAGCAACGCCGTCGGCGTTTGTTGTTTGGTAGTCCGCCAGAAATAAAATATATATATACAATAAATGGTATGGTATTTACATTGGTTAGTAATTAAGTTTTCTTATCCTTAAGAAATAACTATTTCATGACTACGCCCTCTCAAAATGGCATTATCGGTGACGCTACGGCACATTTCTTCTGTGTTGTGTATGTTGTGTGTGTTGTGTGTGTTGTGTGTGTTGTGTGTGTTGTGTGTGTTGTGTGTGTTGTGTGTGTTGTGTGTGTTGTGTGTGTTGTGTCTGTTGTGTGTGTTGTGTGTGTTGTGTGTTGTGTGTGTTGTGTGTGTTGTGTGTGTTGTGTGTGTTGTGTGTGTTGTGTGTGTTGTGTGTGTTGTGTGTGTTGTGTGTGTTGTGTGTGTTGTGTGTGTGCTGTACATATGCGTGTTGTGTTTGTGTGTTGTGTTTGTGTGTTGTGTTTGTGTGTGTGTGTGTGTGTGTGTGTGTGTGTGTGTGTGTGTGTGTGTGTGTGTGTGTGTGTGTGTGTGTGTGTGTGTGTGTGTGTGTGTGTGTGTGTGTGTGTGTGTGTGTGTGTGTGTGTGTGTGTGTGTGTGTGTGTGTGTGTGTGTGTGTGTGTGTGTGTGTGTGTTGTATGTATTGTGTGTTGTGTGTTGTGTGTTGTATGTTGTGTGTTGTGTGTGTTGTTTGTGTTGTGTGTGTATGTGTTGTATGTGTGATGTGTGTGTTGCGTGTGTTGTGAGTGATGTGTGTGTGTTGTGTGTGTAGTGTGTGTTGTGTGTGTTGTGTGTGATGTGTGTGTTGTGTGTGTTGTGTGTGTTGTGTGTGTTGTGTGTTTTGTGTGTGTTGTGTGTGTTGTGTGTATTGTGTGTGTTGAGTGTGTTTTGTGTGTTGTGTGTGCTGTTCGTGTGCTGTTCGTGTGCTGTGCGTGTGCTGTGCGTGTGCTGCGCGTGTGCTGCGTTTGTTGCGTGCGTTGCGTGTGTTGTGTGTACGCTGTGTGTGTACAACACACACGTACAACAAACACGTACAACACACACTTTCAACACACACACATACAACATACAACACACACACATACAAGACACGCACATTTATCACACACACACACACACACACACACACACACACACACACACACACACACACACACACACACGCACACATACAAGTACCACATCACACACGCGCGTACGTACGGACACATACACACATACACACACACACTCACACACACCCACACAAACACACACACACACACACACACACACACACACACACATGCACGCACACATAGAGAAACGCTCACCCACATGTAGATTTTACACGGAAAAAAACTGGACACATAATCTCCCCTTCCTCTGAATTTAGTATCCATTTTTGACGTTTTACAACTCGTTTATATGTTCTCTGAGTCAACGCTATACCAACACCATCTGTTGTTATCCTTCGGCGTCAGGGAGACTGCATTTTGCATTTTTTAAACAACATTACCGTCGCTCGCTGCGTACATATAAGAATACGACAATTGCACAGTGTTTAAGCATAGGTCCAATAATCATCGTTACGCGAGAGGATAACGAGAAGAAGAATTGTGATAAGCATAAACCTTCAGTTGCAAAGTTCGCGTGTTATGACAAACAATCTAACATATATATATATAGATATGCCTTCCTCATTTGCGTTGCTAATACTTTCTACGGTGCTTATCTAACATTTGTTCCGTTGTGTTTCCTAATATTATCACAATTGATTCGCTAATGCTTCTTCAATTATTGGGCGTTGTGCCTGCAGTCACCAAATAACTATCATGCGACTTGCTATTTTATGTGGAAAGGTCAAAGTAATGCGACGATATATGTTGAAAGAACACTTGTGTTTACCGGTCACCAACAATGTTA
This sequence comes from Escarpia spicata, assembly GCA_963995525.1. Classification (NCBI taxonomy): domain Eukaryota; kingdom Metazoa; phylum Annelida; class Polychaeta; order Sabellida; family Siboglinidae; genus Escarpia; species Escarpia spicata. Next base: position 12,796,543 of record OZ023207.1, on the reverse strand, counting down.
TCAAAACACGGGTCCTAGAAATCGATTACAATCATTGTCCCCAGGAAACGTGCTATACACGGATGATCATTTGAGCGGTGTCAAGTATACGTAAACAATGCAGCCTTGGAGAATTGCTTCTAATGAAACGCGCCTTTGGAACATCTGCCACTGCATATTGAGCATTCATGACTATGTGAAGCTTGCAATCCCTGTAATTACAGAGTCGATATGATGACCATCACATCTGACCCGCCACAGCGAACCGGGTATTTAGTTGCACAGGCCTATTCTGCATACACACACATGCACGAACGCACGGGCGCGCACACACACATTCACGCACACGCATACGCACAAACACACATACACTCTACACAAACAGCTTTACAGGTCATATCCCGTCAATGGTGTGCTTCTGACAGAAACGCATACCTAATAATGTTGTCTTTCTAGATCCTCTATAATTTTATCGATACATAATCGAAAACCAATAAATTAATACAAATCCCAAAAATAAACAATACGAGTCAAAAGGGCCACGTTTCTCAAAACATCCCTGTTTTTTAGTTTGCTAAAATTTTAGCACTAAATCAAAAAATACTCAATATATTTCAACAAACGAGGTACCATTTTAAAGCGCATGATTTGTGGAATCCAAAACCGTACCAAACTTCATTTAACAATTTGGCAACTTTGCTTAGACCAGTCAGAAAATGTTGAGGTATAACGTTAAAGCGCATGAAGTGTGGAATCCAAAAGGGTTAAACAATACCCATTTCACAATAATTGTTAAATGGATTGTTGTACCCTTAAACTTCCACAGCGAAATTATTACACGTGTTCATTCAGACTGGCCTTAGAAACGACCTTTGACAGCCTGTATTGGCCGATAAGCAGATCAAATCACTCATTAATTACTACACAAGTGACCCATCAATTAAATGTTGTACAACGTGTCGATCCAAAGCTAACTCATGTGTCACAATTTTCCAATCAATCAGGAATAAGGCAATCACATTTGCTAAACGTGTCATTGAAAAAAAAATGGACATAATTGTCATATGCTAAACATGACTCAGAGCAGGAAATAACGTGATTATCGGCGAAATAATAGGAGTTGACTATAGTATCAAGCAAGATTTTTACATTTTTTTAGCGATCATGACTACAACTTCATAGCGATGACCGAAACATGGCTGCGGGGGGATATTTTCGACAACGAGGTACTGCCAAATTCATACAACATATACAGAAGAGACAGAGACAGCACAGTTGTGGCAAACAACAAGAAGTGTCGCGGCGGTGGTGCCTTGGTTGCAGTGAGTAATGCATACAACTCCAAACGTAGGATGAAGTGTCGCGGCGGTGGTGCCTTGGTTGCAGTGAGTAATACATACAACTCCAAACGTAGGCTGAAGTGTCGCGGCGGTGGTGCCTTGGTTGCAGTGAGTAATACATACAACTCCAAACGTAGGCTGAAGTGTCGCGGCGGTGGTGCCTTGGTTGCAGTGAGTACTACATACAACTCCAAACGTAGGCTGGATCTGGAAACTGATCTAGAAATAGTATGGACTCAAGCGCACTTGACGGGACAAAGCCTCTACCTAGGGTATGTTTACGTCCCGACCTGGTCGGATGTGCACACCTGGGCAGAGCTCGACAAATCGCTGGAACTGGTCACAAGAGCTATGAACCCTGACTGCGATTGTGTGTTACTCTTTCAATGGACACCGTCAAACAATAGGCCTCATGCCCCATTCATGGACCAATCCACAGTCCGAACTGTGTGTTGAAATGTTATCTGAATACGGCCTTGTGCAGTGTAACGCTGACCACACGTGCAACGAGCACACACTAGATCTCGTCTTTGTGCATGGTGCAGAGTGTAATGTTAAGAAACTATACAAGGCGGTGAAATCCACACACGACGCCTTACAATGTGAATTGTGCCAACCGACCAAAGCAGGAACCCGCTAAAGGTTTTGTTTATAACTATCGCAAAGCGGACTTTAGTCACTTAAGACACCTATTGTCTTGTATCCCGTGTTCATTTCTCACGGACACTACTGACATTGACGATGGTTTTGATATATTTTATGACATTTTGTATGCTGCCATAAACGAATGCGTTCCTCGTATCTGCATTCGTGGACGTAAATATCCAGTATGGTATGATAACGATATGATCGCAACCTTGAACGAGAAAGACACCGCACACAAAGAATGGAAACGCTCACATTCGTTATCTGATTACCAAGTATTTTCTAAACTACGAACCACTTTTAAGAAACTTAAGAGAGAAAGGTATTGTGACTTCATATCGGAAATTGAAAAGTCCGTCAAACGAAACACCAAACGTCTATTTAGTTTTGCCAAAAGCAAACAAGCTAATATAAAACTTTCTAACTCAATGGTATATAAAGGCACTGAGGCAGACAGTCCAACTGACATAGCAGAACTATTTTCTGACCACTTTGAATCTGTCTTTACATTAGTAGATAACCTTGTTTATACAATTATTCCCTCCTATCAATCCGACTCAATGACTAATATCAATGTGTCTTATGATGATGTCATCGGAGTACTAAGAACCACCGATGTAAACAAAGCATGTGGACCTGACAATATATCAGGTGTAATCCTTAGGGAATGTGCTGCCACATTAGCAGATCCACTAACTATGCTTTTTAATATGTCCTTAAACTGTGGAACGTTTCCAACTTGTCTTAAAAGAGCAAATGTTGTTCCTGTGTACAAGAAGGGAGATAAACGAAATGTGTGCAACTACAGACCTATCTCTCTCTTACCGCTATTTAGCAAAGTTTTTGAGAAAGTCGTATACGATTCATTGTATGAGCATGTGCGTAACACAATTTCGGGCAGCCAACACGGATTTGTGAGAAGTACAGTATCTAATCTAGCTTGTTACGTGAACGCCATTTCTGAATCAATTGACAACAAGAAACAGGTTGATTCTGTTTATTTGGATTTCAGTAAAGCCTTTGATTCTGTGTGCCACCCATTGTTAATTCACAATCTTAGATCATATGGCTAGTCCGGGCAATGCGTAGAGTGGTTGTAATCTTACCTTGTCAACCGAAAACAACGCGTGGTCCTCGAAGGCAAAACATCTGACTGGAAGCCAGTGTTGTCTGGTGTACCACAGGGTTCACAAATTGGACCACTTCTGTTTATCTTGTATATTAACGATCTTACTAATCATGTTGATTCATGTGAAATGTCATTGTATGCTGATGATTCCAAATTGTTTAAAGAAATTACGTCGATGACCGATTGTCAGTTGGTGCAGAAGGATCTGGACAGTGTATGTCTTTGGTGTGAGACATGGCACCTTAAACTTAACGTTGAGAGATGCTGCATAATGTCATTCACTAACAAAAAGTAACGTATATCCTATGACTACACGATTTTAAGCCAGTCCCTGCCCAAGGTCACCGCTGTCAAAGATCTCGGTATCACATTGACCGACAGTTTGACTTTTAAAGATCATATTAATCGTTGTGTTTGTAAAGCTTTTAAGATGAGTGGTTTTTACCGATGTACAGGCTTTGCGATCCTTGTATATATCTCTAGTCAGAAGCCAGATGGAGTATTGCAGTGTTATCTGGAATCCCTGGCAACGTACGTTTATTGACAAAATCGAACGAGTTCAAAAGAAATTCATTAAATATCTATGTTACAAATCCAAAATACAGTACTCCTCTGACAGTTATCTTGAGCTTAGTCATCATTTTCGACTACCTTCCCTTCAACATCGTAGGCACGTTGCAGATCTTATGTTTTTATACAAGTGTGTGCACTCCCAACTAGACTTGTCGTATCTGGTAGGGGATATCCAATTTCACTGTCCTTCACGATCTCTACGAAACTACATCCATTGCAGAGTTTCCAATAGCAGAATCAACATTAGAAAACACTGTGTTTTGAGTAGATATATGGCTACTTTCAACACATTGTATTTAAATGATCCAACTTGTGATATATATTCAGGAGCTGAACCATTTAGATCCTCAATTCAAATACATTTCTATGTATAACAGATGTTTACCTGGAATATTTGATGTTGATATTGTGTGGTTTTTATGTCCTTATTGTTCTTATTGTTTTTATGATTATATTATTGTTTTATTATTTATATGTATTGTTTCAGTTATCAGTCCTGTTATTGGGTCCACTGGACCTGTTGGAAACTGAATAAATACAAATACAATACAAAGTGTGTCGTTCTGTCGTCAGCGTTTATTGTTTGGTAGCCCGCGATAAATAATATTAACACACGCTGCTGCGATTAGCAAGAGCCCGAGGAATTTAGTTGTGTTTGCGCTTAAGATCAAATCACACTGTGGCACCAGGGCTAAATTAAAAACATGCTAATCTCCATGATTTGGCGGTCTACAAAATGTCACGCCTATGACAGAGAACGAAATAGAACCATGCTTTATGTTTTATTTACCTTTGTCCTTAAAAATGTCATGATTACGCCCTCTCGAAATGGAATTTTCGTTGATGCTGCGACACAGTTCGATGATCTTCATAATCTAGTTCAAGAGAGTATCCATTTAGTGAGTGTAGAGCTTCTTGAATTTAATGAAGACGTGAAGCACACTAACATCTTTGACTCATAGCGATTGTTGCCAGCACTGTCCTTAAAGGTATCAATTCGATGTAAATAAAATCAACGCCATTGTTAATGTGAATATTTCACCTGTTTCCTTAAGGTCGCAACCAAAGAGACAAAGCGTGTATGTATGACTCAATAATTATTGTGAATAAAATGGATTCTATGAATATCAATTATTATATATATAATATATATATATATATATATATATATTATATAAGATAAACTGTCTCATAGTTGTGTAATCATAAAATCATAGCGGGGATTAGTGTTTTTAGCGGACGAGAAAATAAAATGGCATCAAATTCTACGGATATTCAATTTGATGGGCAGTACCCCTCCAATATACGTACAGTATTATTAAAAACAAGATATCAATAAACGTTAACAGTCAAGGAATATACAATGTACTTCTAAACAAGATGATATGACAATTGAGCCATACATAATAATGACGTCAACATGACGTCCACACCACTTGGAGCATTTGTAAGTGCAACAAGATTGACGAAAATGGACCAGAAGGTATCGTGGGTTATGTAATGCTACAACTTTTCCTTCGTGAATTTGGGTTCTACTGAACGCTGTATGTAAACTTTATATAGCATATCGTATTGTTCGTGGGTAATACGTTAAAATGAGGACTTTGCAAGTAGTCTTACTCGGTTAAACATGCACAAGACATCTATATTCCGTAGACTAGTACAGTGGTCCCCTGCAGTCGTGGCATAAACGGAATGTACGTTACCTAACTAACACTTACAGCATATGTAAATTACAATTTTGCGTTCAACGCAAAGCTCTGCTTCCTTCGTTCTTTTGCTAATACCTCCTCGGTTGCATTGCTAATACACTGAACAAACATTTGTTCCGTTGTCTATCCTAATATTATCACACTTGATTCGTTAATGCTTCTTCAAGTATTGGACGTTGTGCCTACAGTCACCAACTAACTATCATGCGACTTGCTATTTTATGTGGAACAATCAGAGTAATGCGACGATATATGTTGAAAGAACACTTTGTGAATATACAATCCACCCGCTGGATACATTTCTACATCAGTCTTGCATAACATAGTGGACATTTGATGGTAAATATTACTACTCTCCTTGTTGTGAATGTCACATATATTGGCGGTTTCAAGTGGCGCACTAGAATCTTATATTGTGTTTGGCGGTCACCAACAATGTTATGAAAACACGGGTCCTAGAAATCGATTACAACCATTGTCCTGAGGAAACATGATTTACACGGATGATAATTGGAACAGTATCAAGTAAACGTAAGCAATACAGCTATGCAGAATTGCTTCTAATGAAACGCGCCTTTTGAACATCTGCCACTGCATCTTGAGTATCCATGACTATGTGAAGCTTGGACTTCCTGTAATTACAGAGTCGATATGATGACCATCACACCTGACCCGTCGCAGCGAACCGGGTATTCAGTTACACACACCTATTTTGCATACACTCACATGCACGGACGTACGCGCGCGCGCATACGTACACGGACACACAAACGCGCTCGCAAAACCGCACGCGCGCGCACACATACACACTACATAGATAGCTGTTTGGGTCATGTCAGTGGTGTGCTTTTGACAGAAACGTAAACCTTATCATTTTGTCTTTCAAGATCCTGTTTAATTTCATCGACACATTTAATCCCAAACTAGTAAAAATTCATACAAATCCACTGTTTATAAATAATATACAGTATGAGTTCAAAACGGCCATGTTGCTCAAAACGTCCCTGTTTTAGTTTGCTTCAATTTTAGCAATAAATAAAAGAAATACTGAATATATTTCAACAAATGAGGTATCATTTTAAAGCGCATGATTTTTGGAATCAAAAACCGTACAAAACTCCAATTACCAATTTTGTAACTTTGCTCAGACAGGTCACAAAATAATGAGGCATAATTTTAAAGCGTACGATCTGTGGAATCCAAAAGGGTAAAACTATACACATTTCACAATAATTGTTAAATGGATTGTTGTACCCTTGATCTTCCACAGCGAAATTATTTCGATGTGTCAGAACACGTATTCATTCAGAGTAGCGTAAGAAACGACCTCTTTGATAGCCTGTGTGAACCGGTAAACATATCAAATCACTCACTAATTACTACACAAGTGACCCGTCAATTAAATGTTCTACGACCTGTCGATCCAAAGCTAACTCCTGTGCCAATCGATCAGGAATAACGCGATCACATTTGCTAAATATGTCATTGAAAACAAGCTGGACATAGTTGTCATATGCTAAACACGACTCAGACCAGGAAATAACGTATATATCGGCAAAATAATAAGAGCAAGCAAGTGTGTCGTTCTGCATCAAAGCGAGGCAGAGGTAGGTATGAATGTGCGTTTCAAGACATAGACCTAACAACAATGTCAACTGAATTTCTACCAGCAGAGTCCATCAGCTCAACTGTATTTATATGTCTGACCATTTTCTCTCGCCTACAGCCAACATGTACATGCGGTTCTTTCGATAACTTTATAAAAGAATTGTCACAGCTGACTGTGAATATTCTACTTACTCAATGTCTCTTATTGTCGCAGGCGATTTCAGTTTCAATATTCATGATGGTGGTGCGTTTAGATAGATAGGTAGATAGTTTATTTTGGAAATGTATAAATCATGCACAGAAACAAGTAAAATAAACAGTAAAATGGTTAACAGCGGAGCCTATTAAGGCTGTAAACAGTTGATTAAATGATAGTAAAATAGTAATGTTAAGAAATTATTTAATGAACTCGTCGTTGTCAACCAAAACATAATTGTGTAACAATACAATAATTTCACGAGTAGCGTGTGGATTGAGTTGCTGTATTAAAAAAATGTAACAACCGTAGTATTACGTTATACAGTTCAAAAGTGTAGTGGAGCGCAAATATAAACATATGGTGATGCCAAGTACCAGCAATGGCAGAATACATGAAGCAGTAGAACATGAGATAAACATTAAGTACACGTTTTAGAGAGCTCCAAAGTATCTCAAAATAGAGCATCATACCTCCTTTTCAACGTTTACGTTTAACGATACCACACCGCGTTTTAGGTTGGGCTTACTTTTAGTGCTATGTGGAATTGAATTGCAGATTAACTGAATTTCAATGACAACAGTTGTCTTCTATCCAGCAGTGAGCAACAAGAGCATGTCCACAATGTTACGCGCAAGAAAGGTCACACTTCGGATGTCGCGATTACTCTAGAATTGTATCTACCTTTCATCGACGAGCTGGCCATCTTCTCGTGAATATATGACCATTGTGCGATTATGGGAAACATTCGTCTACGCCATACAACGACAATCAGTCCTTAAAATGCTAAAAGAACGCAATATTTTTTCCACTGAAATGTCATATTTATATGGGGAGTTAAATGGCATTGAACTAAAAATCATGATAATATTCGTAGTAAAAAAACTTTATATATAGCATCAACTCCGGAGCAAATGCCCTGTTTACGGGCACTTACAAACTGCAGTAAATCGTGATAATGAAACATTTTATATACAACATCAACTCCGGAGCTAATGCACTTTTCATTGGGTATTTACAAAATTCAGTAAAAATTGACAAAGTTAAATCCTACGTAAAATATGTAACAATTAAATGTTAAAGCAATGATTAGCAAAAGTACTGAAAAGCCAAACAGACTTAATAAAATAATCTACAAATACATAATAAAATATACTAAATATATCGAGTACCTACTTAAACCGCACATTAAGGGACCGAAAATCAAACAAATAATAAAAACTGTATGCATATATAATAAAAATATTATTAATTCGAGAAACCGAATGTTTTTAGTAGTTTTCCGAACTGCTTAATTTGATAATTTGGACGTAGTTTAACTGGCAGAGAGTTCCACAATGTAAGTCCAGCGCAAGAAATCGCTGATGATGTAAACAATATGTTGTATAGATACATGGAGCCATATAACACAGTTCTCATATGTACTTGTTAGCCGTGATCCAATGAAGGAACAGTATGTGAAACTTCGCCCAAACTCTACCTGGGTTTGACCAAAATATTATGACAGGAAAACAATTACAGCGCCAGCGTAAAAATAAATGGAGAAGATCACATCTTGAAATTGATAGTCACAATTACTGCTACCAATAAATCATTAACCTATTAAAACAATACTTCATCACTGATCTCTTCACTGAAATCGCATAAAACAAAAGGCACATATTCCGCCTGACTGGCAGACTCTTTCACCAGCGAAAAAATATCAGTTTCAGATAGGTAACTCTCAACATAATTTGTCTCAGAGTTGACATATCACTTTTGCGGATAAGGTTAGGCGAATTCGGGAGCCCCTAAATAGTATATGACCTACATATTGCTAGACTGTATTCCCCATTGATCGACTTTACGAGCGTTCTTGGTGTGTCTAATCCACCCACCTTCTGAGATATTAACACTGCTTATCGATTTCGAGGATGACCTGGCCTGTGCCTTGATGCGCCTCTGAACTTAGTGTCCATGAAAAGAGCAGCATACAAAGTTTTCCTGTTATTAATAATTTATTATTAAGTAATCAGGAACAACCGGTGACCTGAATTCATTTCCGTCTTCACTACTTAAAGCGTGTACTAAGGGCGCACCGATGATGATAAAACATACATTATCACCAATAACTCAGTCAAAATTCCTCCATGACTATTCAAAGCTGTACAAGGAGTAATGTGTAAAGCGCTTTAAGCAGTCCTCATGATTGGATACTGCGATATATACGAACTTACCATTTTCATAGCTATCTTATGCACGCCATGAACAAAGGCACTATATAGGGAAAACTAGGCAATATGGGATACTGGGATAATATGGTATACTAACTGTTAAACAATGTATATTGCCCAGGTTCCCCCATATATTGCATTTGTATAGGGAAACTCTAGTGTAAACGGTGGTGCAATCTAGCAGATTGCAATTGAACTAATCTTTAGACGCAGAACCATTTATATCGAACACAGGAACGATTGTCTGCTGCGAACAAATCATTTCAAACTCGTAGGTAGATTTTAATTTTCTGCTTTAATTTAATTTTCACCAATTATTCAACTGAGTATTACGACCACGTGATTGTCTTCACTTTGTTTGTAATATGTTCTATGAATTCACAAGCATTTGATCTAATATTAATGAAGAGATCGCATGGGCGATAATAGAGGAGTCCACCTTGAACTTAGGTCAACTGGATTGGGGCTATTGGCAACAAAGTAGCTGCCAATAGTTATGTCGCCCCTGATCTGACCAATGACAACCAAGTGGCTACCGAGTGAGAAGCTCGCTGCTACCCTGGCCAATAACCAAGGCGTCGTCCATCAGCAGAGCCCCAACTTAGTTCGTGTTTGGGAAATTTCTTCAGTGCCGAAGGCTGGTCCAGATGGGGTCATGAAGAGGTGGGCAGTGATTTGCGGCTGAGAGAACATCGAGTCCCTACGAGACGGAACTGTTGAAACGTAGAGAAGAGGCTGGATCGAAACAGAACAAGAAAGCCACTGTTGCAATTGAAAAAATAGTCACACAAAAAAACCGCAAGAATAGAAGAGAAATGCAGAAAGCGGGTGTCGGCGCAGATGTTTCACATTTCGCGTGTGAGCTATGCGTTCAGTAGCGTCTGCATGGAGTTAAAGAGGAGTTAATTTGACTAGTCTTTGCAGTTTGTATTTATTTTCGTAATAATTAGTGCATTTATTATTATGTGTAGCCTTTGTTTAGAACGGGTTGTTTATAAATGAAATGACGTTATGATAATATTATAATACATTTCCAGATAAAGATAAGAAAATGTTCTTCTGAATTCCGTTTCCTTTTTAACTAAATGACCATAATAAAGAATGTCAAAAGATATACTGACATAAAATGATTTAATAAATTAGATTAGACTAAATAATTAATATTAACATAGTAGTAAAATAAGCTTGCTAACTAGTATTATATTAAATTTTAAAAACTTAACATTTGTCACGTTTTCCTCCCAAAACTGAATGGCTATTAAGCATTCCTGACCTTGTGTTCAAGAGGCATTTAAACTTAATAAGGCCTTATTTAAATGAATTTTTATCGGCAAAAAAAACAATTATAGAAAGACATAACTCATCGCCGTCGGATAAAAAATAATAGTTTAAAACTCAGTATATTACACAGCAGAGTAGCAACAATATTATGATTAGTCCATCAGACGGCGGAGGGAATCTCCGATACTTTTGTATCATACACAAATTTCAACACCTTGCTTGTTATTTCATCATCCAAATCGTTGATATATATTAAGAATAATATAGGTCCTAGTACTGATCCCTGTGGTACCCCACTCAATACCGATTTCCTGTTTGAAGCCTCCCCATCAACTACTACACGTTGTCTTCTGTCAATCAGCCATTTTTCTATCCAGTTTATTATACCATGGGCCTTGAGTTTAAGAAGTAATCTTTGATGTGGTACTTTGTCGAAAGCTTTTTGAACATCTAAGTAGACCATATCTACTGGTGATCCCTCATCTACCCAGTTAGTGATGTCTTCCAAAAACATAACATATTTGTTAAGCATGACCTCGCTTTTAAAACCCCATGTTGAGATGGGTTTATCAAGTTATGTTTAACAAGAAATTCCACCATGTGATCTTTAATTAGTCTTTCTAATAAATCACTGATTCCATTCTAAAGGAACCAGTTCCTCTTCTAATGACATATTAAAAACTGTTGGAAGCGGTACGCTAATTTGTTCTACAATTTCCAATAGTAGTTTGGGCGGAATCCCATCCACTACAGGTGTTTTATTATCCTTCATAGCCCTTATTTTAGCTACCATCTCCGGGGTTACAATTAACTGTCCTAAACAACAGTCTGAATCTGCCCCCTTGAACTTAGCCTCTGGTACTGGCAGTGAACTAATATCTTCCCTGGTGAACACTGAACTAAATATTACTCATTCCGGTCTTCTGCCATTAAGAATCCCTCTGATATTATATTTCCAGCACTATCTTCTAGAGGACCGACATTATCTTGAACTTTCTGTTTGTTTCGAAGAACATCATTTGTTTATACTTAATTGTTCTAATGGCTTCTTTCGATAAGTGTTTCTTTTCGGACCGTTTCCCTTGTTTTTTGAAGGGTACAAATTGATCGACTATGCACTTAATTTCATTCTTTAATATATTCCAGCATTCTGTTGCTGTCTTATTTTCAGTGTGTTATTCTAGTCTATCTTTGCTAAATATTTCCTCATGTCCGTTTACCTTCCTTTGTGGAAATTTCTCCTATACTGCTTTTTACTATTCCTTTCTGATTTTACTTTGATGGTAAAATATTTCTGGTTGTGATCACTACTCGCCAGTGGCTCACATAACTTGACATTGTCAACGAATTCATTCTGGGAGGACAACAATATGTCTAACACATTCTCACCCCTGGTTGGTTCTAACACATGTTGAGAAAGGAACGTATCTTGAAGTAAAACTAAAAACCTGTTGTCCTCACTCCCCATACACTGTAGATATTTCCATTGTATGTGCCCGTGATTAAAATCCCCAGCAATAATACAGTCCCGTTTGCTTACTTTCCTTATAGCGTTTTGTATTTTTTCATTCTCTTCTATGCTTACGTTTGGACTTCGATAAGCTAACTCAACTGTTAACGTTGAGTTTCCTGTAACTAACACCAAACAGCTTCTTCGCAATCTGCTTCTCTTTCTAATTGTATTTCATAAGCCTGGATTGGGTTTTGCTTATCCATTTCCGGACGTTGCAGCCTTGATGGATTGTCTATAGACAGCTCTTTCGTTTGCCAGTCTCCCCACTCACCAGACATCGGCTCCCATCCATTCCTCTATGTCCTTCCCCCATTGTCTCCTAGGTCTTCCTCTGCTTCTTCTGCCTTCCACTTTTCCTGGTTAGATTCTTTAATATATAAAATACCTCCACCTCCCTTTCTTCCTATTCTATCTTTCCTAAACATTACATATCCTGTCAGTCCCAATTCGGCATTTGATATATCGGTGGTGGTCCAGGATTCGATTATACCTATTATGTGATTCATTTCATTCTTGAGATGCATTTATATATTATATGTCGCGTAGTTGAGACAGTTAATAATACACCTGACTTTAACATTCAGAAAATGTATACATACAGTCTACGCGGTTTCTAAATTACTCTAAATTGTTAATCATTCTGTTTTATCCATAATTGCTATATTTGTAATTCTTAAAGCAATTATTTTAATTTAATAATCTGATCATACTATGTACATGTTGCTATTGTCTACATGTGTTTGGTGGCTCTCGTTCTAGCAACAAATTAATTTATTAACCGGAGTCTCCTCGACCTTACATATTATTCACATTACCAATGTATTAATGCATATAATGTGTATGTGGACAAGGTCAAATAAATTGAATCTTGAATCTTGAATCTCATGAATCTCTTTTACTTGCTAGGTTGGACCGGAAGTTAGATGCAACGCGGCAATATGCAATGTATATTTCATTCGGGAAAAACACACGCAAATGCCTACACGCAATACATCCGATAAACATGCAAACAATTACTCACTGATTACGTCTCCCGTTACATAGTATAGCCAACTTCTGCGAGTCGTCGTCGGTTTCAATTATTGAGTCAATAATGAGGCATGACTAATTTGTTGTGTGTGTTATGCAATGTCAAATGCAGAACTGAAAACTAACCAGGTTCATGTTAGTCAGGTGGACAACACATACGTTTAGTAGTTCATATTTCCTGAATCCATCGCGGCGCATTGACAACATAATTTCAAATGCAACACATGGTTACGCACGCACGCACATATCCATACACGCGGTCGCACGCACGCACGCATGCACACATACACACACACACACACACACACACACACACACACACACACACACACTGTTCAAACAACTGATTATCTAAGAGCATTACCAGAAATACCGAGCTTTAGTAGCCGCTAGGTTCGTGCCAATCGCCCGCGTTAAATGACGGATCTAATTGTTTTTGTCGCAGCGCAACGCACTAATTGTTTTTTTGTGTGGCAGTACGTAGCCAATTAAAGCATCGCCTGCACATCGTACGATCGGAACACGCGTAAAAGACACATTTAAGTCATATATTCATCGCACGCGCTTACAATACGTTTTTTTATCAGAATTCATTACTACATCAAACATGAGTAATATAATCATTACTGTTGTTTTGAGATATCGGAATTAGTAGAATGTGTTATGTTTATTGTATTTCACAACCATGTTCAATCCATATTTTTATCTAAATATCTAGTGAAAATAGTGAATTACACAGTAACACCAATAAAAATATTTCCTTTTCTCAATTTAGGAATTGTTTTAGTTATGTGCTTTGAAGAGGACACATTTTTGTTTAAGATTATTAATAAATGTCATCATAAAAAGTGAAGGATAAAAATATAATGTATATTATGAACATCAATGTATTCTGAATGTGAATATATGTTTACAAAGTTGCTGTTATTAATATTCTCCATCTATAATTTCAATAATAAAACACAATTAAAACTATTTATATATTTAAAATGAATTCCCATGATTTTCTTAACGTGATGTTGTATAGTTGTCATTTTGTAGAGCAAATTTAAGCTCCAATGTTGTAACATGAGTGAGAGGAAAATATTTATTAACTCAGTCTTTGAAGCCTCCGAACATTTAAAGGAACGTCGTATATCCGTTACCCATGATCAGTTACCGGTTTAGTCATCATAATATATACTTAGTAAGAGTTATAATTTCGTGTGAACGAATGAACGAAACACATCAACGGTAGGGACGTATGGCTCTGCAAGACGTGTTATGTCGTGTGTGTAAAGACCGGTACGTTAGGGACATCTGGGTCTGCAATAAATGATAATGAGTGGCAACAGCGAGTATTAGTTTACTATATCTCTGTGAATGTTGACAGATATTTCGAATATGTCGTGGGGTGAAATACAAATTGCGTACAATGTTTCGGGATATTAAACGACAGTTGACAGACTGCAAACCGTCAATGTATTTATTCTAGTAAATGCATAGAAGTCGGAATGTTGAAGTTCCGGCTCAGATCCTTGCACCCGCTGCTGTCGGGCGTTACTTTCGAAGCGTGGAGATATTTTCAAATTCAAAATACTGAAGGTGGGGCTTAACCAACCACTCGGAATATTGGTGGGTTTAGCCCCCATAACACCTTCCAATACCGACAATGGAATACATGAATGAGAAACATATATTGTACCTTTACAATAATTTCAACCTACCTTCCAGACCACCATGAAACCAACATTTTACTTCCAATTGCCTTGAAACTTCATGTGTTGGTGCTACATTGTGCTGGCAACAAATGTGCATGTCGGCAACTGAACGATATATGACAGCATTTCATATAGGCATTTGAAAATGCTGGTTACTGAAGTTATCTAATCTGTTTCTACTATTTAAGGTCAACACTACCAACATAGGAATAATCATTCAAGCATAGGATGTTAACAAAAATGTTCTCCGATTACAATGATATTTTCACATTTTATGAAGAAGATGCCGAAGATATCTACGGATCGAATGCCGGGCCGACATATGGCCGGTCAGCTGTAGCATTTCACATACATGTACCTACTTCTGAACATATCTGTGAAACCTTCATAATAACGTTTACGTAAATGCTTCTTATGCTGTAATAGTGAGATCAATAAATTGTCTTACATCTTAAAGGGTCTCTCATTTTATTTAAGGAATATAATGTGTCTGAAGTTATCTAATCGGTTACTGATATTTAGAGCCAACACTACCAACACAGGATTAATCATTCAAGCAGGTTAACCAAAGCATTTCTCCGATTTAGACTATAATTTCACAGCATATACGCCACAGATACCTACAGATTGAATGCCGGGTCGGCAAATGACCAGTCGGCTGCAGCATGTCATACATAGGCTAGTGAACGTGCCATTTCCTAGATATCAGATCTTCTGCTGCCACTTGCATTGCAAACATTGGATTAACCAGTCAAGTATAGAATGTTAACACATTTTTTGTCCGATTTCGATTACATTTTCCCATTAGTAATAGGCATTCTGTAGTCTCAATGAAGGCGCTCTCGGCTCTGTTCTTAGCCTGGATGTTTTTCTTCTGCTAGCCTGCATAGAGAATCCTCTCCTCTTTTGAGACCCCTATGTAGTTCCTGCCTCCATGTGGATCGGTCTCCAGCAAGATCCTCCTAATTGTCAACATCTATGTCTAGTGTCTTGAAGCGCAGATGGGGACGTCCTGCAGCTCTCTTTCCAGTGGCCAGCTCTCCGTAGAGGATGTCTTTTGGAAGTCTCCCATCATCCACCCTATGTACGTGGCCGTGCCAGCGGAGGCGGCGTTGCCTGAGCAAGGTCACCAGGCTCGCAGACTTGGCACCTGAGAGGACCTCTGTATTGGGGACTCGGTCCTTCCAGGAGATCCCGAGGATGCGCTTCAGGCAGCGCACGTGAAATTAGTTCATTTCATTCAATTCTCCTGGGTGGAGTATAGCGTCCAGGACTCACTACAGTACAGAAGTGTACGCAGCACGCAGGCGTTGTACACTGCTACCTTGGTGTGCTCTGTCAGCATTATGTTGTTCTACACTCTCTTTGTAAGCCGGGCAAGTGTTGAGGCCGCTCTCCCAATTCTTCTGCTGATTTCTGCTTCTAAGGAGAGGTCGTCGGCAATGGTGAACCCGAGGTAGGCGAAAAGTTGAACGACCTCTAGCTCATAATTGTTTATGGTGATGTCTGGGGGAGTGACCACATCCTGCCCCATGATGTTAGTCTTTCCCAAGCTGATTGTCAGTCCGAAATCAATGCATGCCTTTGCAAAGCGGTTCATGAGGTTTTGTAGCTCGTCCTCAGTATGCGTGATGACTGCTGCATCATCCGCAAACAGAAAGTCTCTGACGAGGGCCAGGCGCACCTTGGTCTTCGCTTTTAGGCGAGACAAGTTTAATAGTTTTCCGTCAGATCTCGTGTGCGTGTACGTGTACACTCCCTCTGTCGAAGATCCAAATAGTCGAGTTGCCATTTTTGGAACCTGGAAATGGTTGGTAGTGTAAGGTTTTTTGCTGAATCATGTAGGTTACGGGTCCCTCAACTCAAATCAGCGGGATGGCAACGCGCCATCCTTGGGCAACTTGTGGGAGCCAATCCAAGATGGCTGCCGTGAACCTAGGTCAAATTAGAAAATGTGTTACATCTTTGTACTGGAGCATGCTAGGAACATGATTATGGTGTCTATACACATGTTTTGGCATATGAGGAATTCAATGGAACGATTTCCAATGATGTCCGACTATGTTCACATGACAACAATTCAAAATGGCCGCCATTTTCACCCAAAATAGCCAAAATCGAACATAACTTTTTATTGGTTTATGTTAGAGACACGGTTTTAGTGTCCATCCCAATGTTTTGTCATATCAGGAATTCAATGGAACCATTTCCAATGATGCTCGACTATGAACACCTGACCAAAATTCAAAATAGCCAAAATCGACTATAACTTTTGATTGAATGATAATAGGAAACATGATTTTTTGGTGCATAATAAGTTCTTTGGAATTTTTTCCAATGATTTTGTATTGATGTGACATGGCGATAAAGCTGTTTTTTAAATTGGGACGTTTGTAAGATAATATTTATTTACAGTTCTTCACTTGCAATGATCAGTCCTCATGACTGAGCTACGAGTATGCTAATAGTTATACATACATGCACATGTATATGGCTACTTCTGACAAGAAACATACAAACGCTTTAGCAAAATGGCATGCAGTAATCACGAATGACTCTGTATCATATATGTACAACATTTAAAAGTACAAAATTCAAAGTAAGAAGTACTCAATTATAAATTTGCTGAAACACAATGAAATACAATTTGAGATCATTTTTGTTGTAATGATAGGTTTCATTTGGACATTGACAATGTGTATATCATTACTCAATTCAAAAACAACGGTATATGAAAGGGACGCCATTCACCTTACATTCTCATAGAAAAGTTTAGTTCCGCCATTCTCTCTCATCCTCCTCTTCTATTTCCTCTGTCACCTTCTTCCTCATTATCATATATAGCTTCATTCTCATGGTCATTGTGTTTGATGAACGGGTTGCGGCACATAGAAGCAATACGGTGTGCAGGACAATCCTGCAGAATGACAGCTACATGCATGACTGCTGCAAGCTTTCCCTACAGCTTTACACTGACAGTTGCTGACGTCCATGAGGGCAGGGGGGCTGCTGGTCTTCTTGCGATGCATGGATTTGGCACACACCCTGCACCAGTGACAAACTCCCATCCATAATCAGCGATATCAACCACGGGCGGGGTTTGCTGATCTGCTGCCTTCCAGAGCATGACTTGTTAGTGAGCTCGCAGGATGTGGTAGGCCAGAATAGCGTCTGTCGGAGGAAGAGTCTTGATACATACAACTGTCCCTCTGGTCCGTTTGGAGTAGAGCGCATACCTGACAGAAGCCATGCTTGTGCCTTCAGCAACACCATAGAGCAAGCAGATGCATTCCGTCCATTCTCCATCAACTTTTCGAGAGTAGCACTCTCTTCACCGAAGCCAGTGTAGAGGCCAGAGTGGTCAGCAGACGTCAATACCTTTAGAGCCATCGCTTTGCCATGTCCAAATGGATAGGACACATTATTGCAGCCTGACAGTGCATGCATACCAAGCAGTGGGAGGGATTTCGGACCAAGGCGAAAGAACGTTCAATGATATTGAGGATAACCCCAGTCAGTCGATCTAGCTGCACACGGGCTGTCAGCTGCGTGCGCCACACACAAAAGACAAGCAAATACGCCAGTGTCATCGCTGATCACTCGTACAGTTGTCTTACCATTTTCACAGCCTCCAGAAGGTAACTAATGGCAGTAATATCTGCTTCATCATGGCTGTACACGCCCTCCTCTCTTCCAACCATCGTCACATTGTTGTCCAAATTGAATGTGGAGAGAATCCTGATGAGAGCCTTCTTATTTGCCTTTCTCTTCATGATGGCACCGCGGCATAGGAGCTTGCTGGATATTGTCTTGTCGTTTATACTTCTTGAAAAATAACTTCCAAAATTAATTAGTGTCAATCCCAAGTCAAAGAAAACATTTTCTGTTATTGTTCAATATTTATTTCACTTCTAATTAAGGCAGTACAAGTGTGTACCAGTACTGTGTTCTTGCCCATATAGTAAAACATAGGTATAGACACCAAAAATCGTGTCTCTGGCATATGTTCGTTAAAATGGCGGCCATTTTGAATTTTGGTAAGGTGTTCATAGTCAGGCATCACTGGAAATAGTTCCATTGAATTCCTGATATGGCAAAACATCGTGATGGACACAACAATCATGTATTGCATAAACCAATCAAAAACATGATTGGAAATTGTTCCATTGAATCCCTCATATGCCAAAACATGTGTATAGACACCAAAATCATATTCCTAGCATGCTCCAGTGCAATCTTCTAATTTCACCTAGGTTCCCGGCAGCCATCTCGGATTAGCCTGGCTCTCACAAATTGCCCAAGTATGGCGCGTTGCCATCCCGCTGATTTGAGTTGAGGGACCCATAGCCTACTTGATTCAGCAAAAAAAACTTACACTACCAATCATTTCTGGTTTCCATTCAGAACACAGTAGGGCGGCAACTCGACAAAAAGGCGTGCTTCAACATAAGGGCAAAAAATATCCCAAAGAGAGTTGGGGCGCATCCCTGTTTGACGCCACTGGTAACGTTAAACGTCTCGAATAGAACCGTCGTACAGGCTTGTACCTCTCATATCATCGTGGAATGACCTGATTACGTTGCAGAGCTTTGGGGGTTATCCTATCTTCGGTAGGATCTTGAACACACCATCCCTGCTCACAACGTCGAAAGCTTTGGTAAGATCGATAAAGGCAATGTACAGCGAGTTCTTCTGTTCCCTGCATTTCTCCTGTAACTGCCAAAAAGATCATGTCACTAGTTGATCTATTTGTTCTGAAGCCATATAGGGATTCGGGGTAGACTCTGTCGGCGAGTGTGTGTAGTCTGTTCAGGATGACACGAGCAAACAATTTGCCAACTACGCTCAGGAGTGAGATGCCTCTGTAATTGTTACAATCACTCCTGTCTCCTTTGTTCTTGTATAGCGCGACAATATTGGCATCCCTCATGTCTTGCGGCATGGCACCTTCACTCCAGCACTAACAAAGAAGAACGTATAAGGATTAAAATAGAGTGTTATTGCCGCACTTGATGATTTCGGGTGGAATTCCATCGCTTCCACGTGCGTTTCCACTGGAGAGGTTTTCAATTGCGTTGCTGATTTCGTCGATGGTTGGCTCCTCATCCAGCTCTGTTATAATGGGCAGACATTCTATGCCATCCATGGCTGAGCTGGTGACAGCATTCTCTCTGAGGTATAGTTCTGAACAGTATTTTACCCATCTCTACATTAGCTTTTTCATGTCATGGATGGGCTCGCCTGTGGAGAACCTCAAGGGGGCTGTGTTGCTCTGAGTCATACATGGCCGCAGTGTAGCCTGTATCAGCTGACCTCTGGATGTCCTTGCATATCTGGCGCCAGTATTCGTTCGCACAGCGCCTAGCAGTCTGCTAGACTTTGCTTCTGGTTAATCGGAGCACCTGGAAGGCTGCTTGGATGGGTGAGCGCTTGTGTTCTTCAAGGGCTGCAAGTATGGCCTCGATAACTGGTGCCATCACACTGCAGATAGCCTCGAACCAACCGTTTGTCTTCCTTGAGTTCTTCTTTCCAAAGACTGTGATGGCAGCATTTTGTACTGTGTCGCATACATGATCCCGTGTCAAGTGGTAGACGGTTGTTCAGTGCAACATCCAGTACCTCTCTAAACAGTGCTGCCTTATTGGGATGTGTTGTCTTGCTCGCATCAGTGCGAGGTTTTCCTTCACGTTGATAGCGATGTATCTTCTTCGGTTGCAACCTAATCCTGCAGCACACCAAAGAGTGGTCTGTGTCGCAGTCAGCGCTGTGGTAGGATCGGGTGATCCGAACATTCTGGAGGCAAGAGCGTCTGGTGATGATCAAGTCCAGCTGATGCCAGTGCTTTTATCGGGGGTGTCTCCATGGTGTCTTGTGTTGGGGCTTCGTCTAATAGAAGGAGTTGGTGATGCATAGTACAAAGTAAGAGCACAACTCAAGAAGTCGCTGTCCATTCTCGTTTATCTTGCCGACTCCGTAATGTCCCAGGCAGACTGGCCAGGCGACATGATCGGCTCCCACCCTTGCTTTGAAGTCATAAACAGGAGCAAGTGTTCCTGTGGTGGTGTCTGACTAATGATGGATTCCAGGTTTCCATAAAACTCATATTTGGCTTCTGATGTTGAGTACAGGAATGGCGCATACGCACTGATGAGGTTGACAGGGCCGTCGGACGTTTGAAGACGGAGCGAGAGGAATCTTTCAGATCCGTTTCCGTCAGACTCTATCATCCCTAGCAGTTTGTTCTTGACTGCAAGGCCTACGCTGTGCTCTCTTGTATCGTCGATTCCCTTCCCTTGCCAATAGAATGTGTAGTTAGTTTCCCTCAAACACTCTCATTCGGTCAGGCGTGTTCCTTGGAGTGTGGCGATGTCAGCTCAAATGAAGGTTTCTCATATTCCCATGGATTCAGAGTTATACTTGTAACAGCTATTATAATGCCATACACTGCACCATACACTCGTAACTTTTTTTAGTCAACGCAAATTAGATTAATATTCTCAGATTGGCGACTGGCGAATTGGGTACAGTAAGTATTGGTGACGTCAAGCTTTCTATCATAATGGCGCTGTCCGTGCAATTTAAATTATTACATTTGTCAACAACTTTATTATAATAAATTGCTGACGTTATATTTTTGATTGCAATTGCTTGTGGTTAGTTTTTTAAAAACTCTTTTAGGTGCACAGGCCTTTAAACAATGAAAATATGACGTCAAAAGAAACACTGAAGTGGATGCGTGAAAAAGTAACTCTACAAGATGAAAATTACACATATTTATTAAATCATACAATTTCTTACAAAAGACAAAACCAATCATGATGTAAGACAGATTAACATTTAACCATTGCCAATAACCAAAATTAGTAGATATCGTAACTCTCTAAAACCATGGGGTTATCTAACTAGAAACAAACACCGGGGGGTAAAATTACGATCGCATTACTAATGTGTGACGTTTCAATGTATTATTTACAGACTGTATAATATGAATCCAATTCTGCCGAGTTACTAATAAAAAGCATTTTATCTTTATTTGCTATTTTCAAGAGTAAAATCGGACCTGTGAGTTAGTAAGAATATTGGTGAAACGGAAATAGAAGGAGTTGGATCGATGATAACGCAGAAGTAAGTACCAAAGAATTCTCTCACCGACGCACCGCTGCATAATCTGTAGCTTTTTTGTCAACCTCACTGTACAAGTTACCTACCATCATGTGACCAGTTGCCTAGCAACAGCTCCGTCAAGCCATCAATGAATACCAAACACGTGGTGCGTCCAGACATTCGGTTGCATATGTTAAGGAAATTCTGGATTAGAACGTTCTTCTTTATGACATAACATAAAGGCAGGTATACACTGAAATTTTTCGCCCGACCAGACCAGACCAGACGAGAATCACCACGACATGAAGTGTATACATTACACCGACTGATGCCGACTACATACATGCAGCCACAGTTCCCAACTCTACATACTCGATCTGATGTGCAGCCATACGTGACCAACTTTAGGACGCGTTCGGGAGCGTATGGTACTCCATCTTCCATGTTCCGTGGGGTTAAGCATCTGTTTGTGTCATCCACTTCCCAATCATAATCTACTGCATTGAGAAGGGGTGGATCTTCACTCAGGGCACTCTAACATTGAGAAGGGGTGGATCTCCACTCAGGGCACTCTACCATTGAGAAGGGGTGGACATCCACTCAGGGCACGCTACCATTGAGCCACCTGTTGGTGTGCTCTGCGAACGGTCTGCTCAAAAGCTCAGTTGCTGGGGGCAAATTACGCAGCTTTGGTAATGCTGTTGATTTCCCAGTCTTCTGCGCCCACAGCCACTGGCGGCACTCCGTCAAGGATGAGCATGGTGTCTTGACGCCGTAACACGCGGCAATGAAAGCTGTCACTTGCTTGGTGCCTTTGACAATATCTGCTTCAGCTGTTTTGATGTAGATGGGCCAGTCACCTTCACGAGAAACTCGACAGAAGATCATTATCAGAAAAAAAGTGGGCTTGATGTCGTTGTTTACCCACACCTTCGTGGTACGGCTATGAGCGGTGAGTTCACCGAGAACATTCTCCAGATCGTCCATACTAGTCAGGCGCAGACTCTCCTTCTCAAACACTGGTCGGAGGAGCTCTTCTGTAAGGAGCCGCAGTGCCCGAACATTATGTGGATACTTTTTCCCTTGTAAAATCTTCTCATCGGAGCCGAAGGAGGTCAACAGGATGTCCTTCAGGCCGCTGTCCGCCATGAGAATTCCGATGATTCCACTATATCTGTCAGCAATTCTGGTTGGTAGAAGATGATGTCGACGGCGATTTTGTAGATCTGCTGATCGCAGATGAGAACCAGAATATCCTGGTTTGAGTCTCGGTTGACTTCGAAACCTCTAGTGATTGAGGTGAGGACGGTAGTTGGATTACTTGTCTTTATGTTTATGAGGGGAATATATACAACTGCTGACTTAGGTGCTGGACTCATTCCCGCCTCACGACAGAGCCGTGTATTGTCGCCATTGTACTCAGGCCATCTTGGAATTATCATCAAGGTCACGAAATGTTAAAATAACTTCAGAATCGTATTCCTCGCCCTCGAAAACATACTCATAGATGCCAACATCATCAGTCTACTGTACTTAGAACAAAAGTTATGACGAAATCTAAATTTGGTCCTTTGCGGCGGTTATCTCGGCGGCCATCTTGGATTCTGTTAAAACCAAGTGGCTGGCGAGTGGCCACCCAGCCAAAATTTCAGCTACACACCAAGTACTACCGAAAAACACCAAAAACTGATTGTAAACAGACATAGCAAGCTTTTCTAGAATTATAGGGTCCTGAAACCGGATTACTAAGACTTCACGTCGAGCTGACTTGGGCACGACAATACAAGGTCCATACAGGACTATCCCGTCGTCCACGTTTCTGATGTTCCAGAATGGTATGACACTGGCGTTTGCTTTGTCTCTTAAAGGAGGGAAGCCATTCTGGACGTTGTCAATGAGAATTTTGTAATTTTCGTCGTGCATAGCGACTGTTCTAAGTCGATCTAGTATCGGGTCACACAGGTGATCTTGTTGATCATCTTGGTCGTCTTCATGTACCATTCTGGATGCATTGATGGTTACCACGTTAACTTATTCTTCTGCTTCTTGATCCTCCTCTGATGGATCAGACACAGGTGCACGTGACAAAGCATCTGGGATGCAATAGTATTTGCCCTTTGTCCAGCGTGTCGTGAACGAGAAGAGAGATGTATTTGCTTTGAGACGTTGAAGACGCGTGATGTCGATATCGTCAAGTCGATGGCGATCGAGAATTGTCACCAATGGTTTGTGATCGACGACCAACTCAAAATGTGACAGTCCGAGTACTTGAATGCGACACTTCTTCATTGCCAGTAGCTCTAATTCCACCATGGCATAGCGACTTTCCGTGTCTGTAAGAAAGCGTGATCCGCACTGAATCAGTCGCCATTTGTCTGCGTGTTGCTGCAAAAGACTATAGCCCAGACCTTTGCGTCGCGATGCATCTGTGTGTAGCGCCTTTGGTTTTGATGGATCCAACGGTGCCAGTGTAGGAGCAGTTACCAACGCTTTCTTGGTGGCTTGAAAGGCTTTCTGTGTTTCATTTAATCGAAACTCGTTCTTGCTCTTCAGTAGCTAACGCAATGGATCAGCAGTTGTACTGAACGCTGTCGTGAAGTCACCAAACTGGTTGAAAAGGCCCATAAAAGACCGTAGTTCTGGTTGGTGTAGGGATTTCGGCGATTGCTTTCAGCTTTTCGGATCTGTGCTGACGCCTTCTGCGTTGATTTTGAAGCCAACGTAATTCCCCTAATTTTCTGCGAACTTCAACTTGTCGGGGTTCAGTTTGTTGCCGTGCTCTCGACAACGGAGCAACACTGAGCGAACTCATTCGACGTGTTGCTCTAGGTTTTCATCGTGTGCAAGACGTCATCCATGACCTTTTCGACATCGTTTAAGCCGGCGATCGCTATGTCATCGCGTCTGCAATATTCATCGCCGGTTGAGGACAGTCCTCTGGGGCTTCTCAAGATGAGATAACGTCCCCAAAACGAAAACGTGTACCCCCTCGTGGTTTTGGTACTACCACGAGCGGATGACACCATCTGGTGGGAACGTCTCCTAATGGCTTGATAATGCCTTGTCTTGACATCTGGTTGAGATTTGCTTTGACTTCATTACACCATGGGAAAGGAATGGGGTGAGTGGCCGATATTGCAAAAGTCTCAACGTTCTCGTTCAAGCGGATTTTCATTGGTTCACCCAACATTGTCTTCAGTTGGTCACCTATGTCGATCACGTCTTTGAATTCTTCAAGTAAGTTATTGCGCTTGCTTTGTTCGCATGTCGGATCACTCGTGTTCTGTGGGAATCTTTCTTGGCGACTTTGTTTCGCGTGACCGTCTTATGGCACGAATTGGTTTGGGATAATCGTTCGGCACGATTCCTAAGTCTCGGCAAACATAACAAGCCAGCAGAAGTCCTTTTTGCTTGCTCTTTGCAGATAAGAACCGTCTCTTTCGTATATTTGTCTGCTGCACGGTCGTGGAGGTCCATTGTGCCAATACATTCGAATCATGTACCATTGGCAGCAATGACTGTGTCATCCGGCGGGGGACATGCATTTCCGATGTATAATCCTATTTGTTTTAGGATATCATGCCCTGCAACAGTGGCTTCGGCCCCTGTATCTGGTGTTGCCTATGCTGGTGTGATGAAGCTATCATCAACATTATGATGAAGTTGTACCTCAATGTCCAGTACGCGAATCTGACTCATTGCGGTCGATCGACGTATACTCTTTTTCTGTGGATTGTTCTGACGGCAACACGTAGCCCAATGACCGTTTCTCTTACAGACTGAATATACACTGTGTCGTGCAGAACAGTCACCTCGCATTTTTGAGCCGATTTTCCGCAATAACCGCATCTATGGTAATGTTTTGAAGTGGCATTATTCCTGGTTTTACTACGTTGCCAGGTTTCCTTGCCAATTCTGTCTATCTTCGTATGGCCTTTGCCATTGTTTGCAAATGCAACGTCGTCATTCATTGCTGATTCTTCTCTCCTGTAGATATCAACCGTTGTCAGTAAAGAAGGGGGAGGCGTGATTGCTAATAACTTTCGTCTTGTCTATGGGTTACGAATTCCCGACATAATTCGCGTAGGAAGACGATCGTCTACGCACTGCTGACAAAGATCTGCGTTGTTGGCAATTTCCCGCAAGTCCATGTAGAAGTGGTCGAACGGTTCACCTTCTTCTTGTTTGCGTTCTTCTAGTGCCACCCTGTCCAGTGTAACATTTCGTTTGGCTCGAATGTGTTCTTGAATTCGGTCTAAGATCGTTGTGAGGGTTATATCGTCATCATTGTCTATACCGATGGCTAATTGCAATGTAGCACGCATATCAATAGAGAGGCTAGTGCGCAACATGGCTCTCTGTTGGCGTCTTGGGAGACGGTCGAGCTGTTCTAACTCCGCACAATTTTCCCATGATCGCCTCCATGTGGCTAGTTCTCGTATTGTTATGTCTGCTGCCATTGGCTACGGCGGTCTACTTTTAGCGTGTTGACCGGTGGAAGTACGCTGGACGTTGGTCACAGTGTCTGTGTGTTGAGTCGCTGGACCACTAGACTCATCAGTGGTGCCGTTGCTGTGTGCGCGCGAATGTGATTTATGGGCGCATCTGTCGAGGGTCTCGCAGAATAGACGCATCGATAGTTCATATCTTTCATCGCGTGCGCGCTCCCGTTCCTGTTCTCGCTGTTCACGTTTGTTGTCCCGTTCTACTTGTTTAGACAGGATTGTAGCAAGCCAGTCTGGTGCGATTGTGTCTTCGCAGCGCGGACTTTGGTGAACGTCAACGCTTGTGGCGCGCTCTTGAGGATCTTTTGAAAGCTCCGCGACACCGGGGTTTTCTGTCCATTTTGTCGCTACCGTTTACAGACAAACCGACTTTTTACCGTGTTATTTCGAGTTCGTGGCCTTTTGCTGACTGCGTCATGTTAAAGCTTATACTCAGTGAGATATAGCAACAGAACCAAACATTGTTTATTACGTATCAGAAACAATAAATTGTTGTAAAATAGCGTGAGCCATCAAATCACTGTTATGCGATGTTGATCTTTCTCGTGGTCTCTCGTCAGAGACAGGACGTCCCATTATTTGAGGGGAGACTACACCAGTGACAAGAAACTGAAAAGGACTGAGGAGGTAGCTGAAATCTTATCTTCATTTTGATTTATTAAACGAACATGATTCCATATATCAGTTGGAATTATGAAAAATGAAAGTTTGTGATTTGAAAACGAACTATCCAGAAAAATGTTCAGTAATACGTCTAGGACTTGTAGGTATTGGTTAGCAATACCACTGGGGCCGACATTCTTGCTGTGAATATATATTGATGTATTTATCTTGTCGTTTGCATGATGTATGTAAATAAATAAAACTACATAAAAAGTCATTAAGTTGGCCTATTTCAATCTACACTTGTTTTGCAATGTTGCTTTGCATAGGAGGGTGAATGTGTCAGGGGCCCATACATGTTATTATTTACATATGCATATATCTCTATGTCACAGACACACACACACACACACACACACACACACACACACACACACACACACACAAACACACACCATTTTGGAACTGGCATGTTGGATATTTGAAAACAGACATGGTTGGATATATTAAATATTTTAACATTGGATTGATAAATGACATACCAGAAGCACCATGATTTGAGTTAAGGTGCAGTAAGTCATTGATTGAGTTATTGCCAGTTGAATAATCGTCCCAAGCGTAACCGGAATGACTATTGTTTCGCTTCTATGTCGCATCTCCAGGTATTCCAATATGTTCCTCGTTTTTCTCTTCTCTGTGTTTCATGCATCTAGCAATATGGCATCGAGGGCATAACGAATTCTAATGCAATCTTTGTTCGTTTAACATTACTTCACCCGAACCCTCCACCACCGATATGTGGCGAGTGAATTGTTTGCTATCCAATATTGCTATTAGTGGCAATTTGCATTTCAATACGTATCATTTGCTTGGTGGCGCCATGTGTTGTGGTTACGACACGTGGTGACCACCTGATCACCGAAAT
The DNA here is from genome assembly GCA_963995525.1 of Escarpia spicata. Taxonomy (NCBI): domain Eukaryota; kingdom Metazoa; phylum Annelida; class Polychaeta; order Sabellida; family Siboglinidae; genus Escarpia; species Escarpia spicata. Next base: position 12,768,488 of record OZ023207.1, on the reverse strand, counting down.
TAACACTTTTAAAATTGATGTGACCGCCCTTTAATGCGTAGTAAGTCCAACGTAACTTTATATTCTTGAATTACTTCTACACTGGTAGGGTTTTGGTCGTAACGCCTGCGGTACGATTAATGCTGTTATCAGTGTTAGATTGTATCAATTGTAACATTATGTGTCCCTATATTGATTAAACTATATTTTCAGCATTAATTTTGTTTAATCGTTAGCCTTGTTCTGAGCTCTATACAAACACAAGCATGATATTTGTGTTGCTCTAGGGTTAACCGTTCACTTTTATGGCAAAGTTGTATCATATGTAAATCGACAGCAGTATTTGTTAGTTAAATGTTAGATTAATTGTTTATGGTATCCTTTAATACTGCCATTACTGTATGTGTCATATATTGTGCATATTTGTATAGTCTACTATCCGAGTAAAGTGTCCTCGTAGTGGTTGGCCGAGCGCTTTCGCTATTCCCTTTATCATTTTGCCCGCAGTTTAGGTTCAGTGTATGTATACCTAGACCCTTCCTCGTAGTTGCAAATATACGGTGCAACAAGCCCATCTGTACAATATGTTCACGTTTGTTTAGCTGTTTGTGTGTGTGTGTGTGTGCGTGTGCGTGTGCGTGTGCGTGTGCGTGTGCGTGTGCGTGTGCGTGTGCGTGTGTGTTGGTGTGGTGTTTATGTGTTCTGAATGCGAGCGCAGGAGTGTAGTATTTTGCGAATCTCAAGTGGGGTGTAGTCGTAGATTTTCGGAGAGCCTTAGCCCTCTGAATATTCACCACGTCCAAGAGTAATTAGGTGAAGTTGTACAAAACCGAGCAAACAGCGAATATTTCGAGAAATCAGCGATCCGTTATACGAACCAATGATATTATCTCGGCCACACGATGGCGCTGATGGCCATCGCCCTGCATCCGTTAGCGAGATAAGACGGCGTGCGAGAAAGCATGGAGACCGTCGTCCGATCTTCACGCAGTTATGGATATCTAACAATTGCAACGATCACAATACGTTCAGTGTGGTATTCAGTACGAACACTGCAGCTATGAACCCAGATGACGTGACTCGATCGCTGTTTGTACCGTCAAAATTATAATCTGCCAGATCAAAGTTGGTATTAAGTCGCAAAATAAAAAAATGGACTCGTTTTTGCCGTTTGGATTTCGCAGAACATGGCCTTTAAAGCGATGCATCATTTGTTGAACTACTTTCAGTAGTTTTTTATTTATTGCTAAAATTGCAACATTAAAAAAAATTAAGTAACGTTTTAAAAAACGAGTTCATTTTGAATCATTCTTGTCTGTAGTTTCCTGATACGGGGGTGGCTAAATTCGTGCATTTTCTTAGATTGTGGTGATTTTTCGAAGAAAATAAACTGGACATCAAAATATGAGATTATTAAGTTTGTATTCTTATCAACATGACGACACTGACTGGACGTGTGTGCACAATAAGATGTATGTATTAAGTATGTATTCTTACCAACATGACGACACTGACTGGACGTGTGTGCACAATAAGATGTTTGTATTAAGTATGTATTCTTACCAACATGACGACACTGACTGGATGTTTGTGCACAATAAGATGTATGTATTAAGTATGTATTCTTGCCAACATGACGACATTGACTGGACGTGTGTGCACAATAAGATGTATGTATTAAGTATGTATTCTTGCCAACATGACGACACTGACTGGACGTGTGTGCACAATAAGATGTATGTATTAAGTATGTATTCTTGCCAACATGACGACACTGACTGGACGTTTGTGCACAATAAGATGTATGTATTAAGTATGTATTCTTGCCAACATAACGACATTGACTGGACGTGTGTGCACAATAAGATGTATGTATTAAGTATGTATTCTTGCCAACATGACGACATTGACTGGACGTGTGTGCACAATAAGATGTATGTATTAAGTATGTATTCTTGCCAACATGACGACACTGACTGGACGTGTGTGCACAATAAGATGTATGTATTAAGTATGTATTCTTGCCAACATGACGACACTGACTGGACGTTTGTGCACAATAAGATGTCTGTATTAAGTATGTATTCTTGCCAATACGACGACACTGACTGGACGTGTGTGCACAATAAGATGTCTGTATTAAGTATGTATTCTTGCCAACATGACGACACTGACTGGACGTGTGTGCACAATAAGATGTATGTATTAAGTATGTATTCTTGCCAACATGACGACACTGACTGGACGTGTGTGCACAATAAGATGTATGTATTAAGTATGTATTCTTGCCAACATGACGACACTGACTGGACGTTTGTGCACAATAAGATGTATGTATTAAGTATGTATTCTTGCCAACATGACGACATTGACTGGACGTGTGTGCACAATAAGATGTATGTATTAAGTATGTATTCTTGCCAACATGACGACATTGACTGGACGTGTGTGCACAATAAGATGTATGTATTAAGTATGTATTCTTGCCAACATGACGACATTGACTGGACGTGTGTGCACAATAAGATGTATGTATTAAGTATGTATTCTTGCCAACATGACGACACTGACTGGACGTTTGTGCACAATAAGATGTATGTATTAAGTATGTATTCTTACCAACATGACGACACTGACTGGACGTGTGTGCACAATAAGATGTTTGTATTAAGTATGTATTCTTACCAACATGACGACATTGACTGGACGTGTGTGCACAATAAGATGTATGTATTAAGTATGTATTCTTGCCAATACGACGACACTGACTGGACGTGTGTGCACAATAAGATGTATATATTAAGTATGTATTCTTACCAACATGACGACACTGACTGGACGTTTGTGCACAATAAGATGTTTGTATTAAGTATGTATTCTTACCAACATGACGACACTGACTGGACGTGTGTGCACAATAAGATGTTTGTATTAAGTATGTATTCTTACCAACATGACGACACTGACTGGACGTTTGTGCACAATAAGATGTATGTATTAAGTATGTATTCTTACCAACATGACGACACTGACTGGACGTGTGTGCACAATAAGATGTATGTATTAAGTATGTATTCTTGCCAATACGACGACACTGACTGGACGTGTGTGCACAATAAGATGTATGTATTAAGTATGTATTCTTGCCAACATGACGACATTGACTGGACGTGTGTGCACAATAAGATGTATGTATTAAGTATGTATTCTTGCCAACATGACGACACTGACTGGACGTGTGTGCACAATAAGATGTATGTATTAAGTATGTATTCTTGCCAACATGACGACATTGACTGGACGTGTGTGCACAATAAGATGTATGTATTAAGTATGTATTCTTGCCAACATGACGACATTGACTGGACGTGTGTGCACAATAAGATGTATGTATTAAGTATGTATTCTTACCAACATGACGACATTGACTGGACGTGTGTGCACAATAAGATGTATGTATTAAGTATGTATTCTTGCCAATACGACGACACTGACTGGACGTGTGTGCACAATAAGATGTATGTATTAAGTATGTATTCTTGCCAACATGACGACACTGACTGGACGTGTGTGCACAATAAGATGTATGTATTAAGTATGTATTCTTGCCAATACGACGACATTGACTGGACGTGTGTGCACAATAAGATATGTATTAAGCCGGTAATTAATTTGTGTGATGTTGAATGCTATGCTCTGTCACACGACCGGACGCAATCCTGCATAATGAATCAGCAACCTTATTAAATGTCACTAGTAATCTGACAGACTGTCCACCAACATGATCATTAATGTCTGCATTAGTTTGGTAAATGCAGTTGATTGCTATGTGTGACTACGGATGTGATTAATATAAACATTTGCGTGCGCCGAAATACCGAATATGGTACATTGTACTTCATTAGAAAATATCCGTGGATATATCAATAATGTCATTATGGGACCTATGATACTATATTTGTTGTATAATCTATGAATGATTGGAAATATTAACTGCATGCTGGTAATCATCAATGCTACACAAAGTGGCATTGTTAACGTCGTCAATTGGTATTACAAGATTCGTGCAGCCATGCGGTAATCGGAATCTAATTCAAATTATTAATTGGCTTCACATTGATAATGTCACATCAGAGAGTCTGGTCTCTTGCATTGTCAATGCGCACATATGATGGCCATTTTACAGGTCCAATATATATAAGACTATCGTAGTCGTGTAATTGTCGATCAGCCACAGTGGGCATCAACTGAAATATAAATAATGTTTTTTACTGTTGTGTGATTTATGCATAGTCTTAAGAATAGGCACAACAAGTGAAAACAACAGTAGCAATGATTGTCAGTGCTGGTCATCACAGTGTATATTTATTTGTATGGCTACGCATTGTTATAAATATTAACTTCTGTTTAAATGGCAAATACGCTTAACAAACTTGATTCATGTTTAGTTTGTAGTGGTAAGTTAAAAAAAAAATTGAAAAGTGTGAACCATGTCACAATACTTTTCACAAAACGTGTGTAAAATTAACGCAATATCAGTTTAGGTTAATTTGTATTATAAAAAAACCAGTTCCATTCTACTGTTCTTCCTGTTGCGACGTTTTTCCTTTTCATAATATCAGTGATAATTAATGTAAATTTGAAAACTGTCCAATTGAAGGAAAGTATGACATTTACAGACTAGTTGATAAGTATTGACACTTTAACTTAAATATTCCTTCAGTTATTCTGGTTACAATTCTTTTGATTTAGAAAAAAAAATTGATCCAATTACTATTTTTTTAAATAATTTATCTATACTTATTCTCAATTCAACGACAAAATAGGTCAGTTAATGAATTCTCATTTATACATTTTAATGCAAGAAATGTGAATGCCAATTTACTGAACAATTAAACATTACCTTTCAGAGCTTAACCTGCAATTTGATTTAATTGCTATATCTGAAACATGGGCAGAAATTTACTTAATAAATAACTTTAATATAGATAGTTACAATGCTCCTAACACGACCAGACGAGACCGAAAGGGTGGTGGTGTATCTATATACACAAATAATCAATTAACATGCAAGCTGATTGAAACAAAATCATTTGTTGTAGATAACATATACATACATCCTTTAACATTTTCATCACTTTCAACATTTACATACATCCTTTAAAATTTTCATCACTTTCAACATTTACATACATCCTTTAACATTTTCATCACTTTCAACATTTACATACATCCTTTAACATTTTCATCACTTTCAACATTTACATACATCCTTTAACATTTTCATCACTTTCAACATTTACATACACCCTTTAACATTTTCAACACTTTCAACATTTACATACATCCTTTAACATTTTCATCACTTTCAACATTTATATACATCCTTTAACATTTTCATCATTTTCAACATTTACATACATCCTTTAACATTTTCATCACTTTGCTACGAACATTTTGAAACAGGAACACGTAAAGAAGACTGTTGAGAAAAGAATTGCAAGACACAATCCATGCTGCTAAAAATTTAAAATACGTCCAATTGTAATCGTTCCCCATAATAATTGCCGCAATCATTGAGACAACGGTAGGAGTTGTCATAAAGAGATATGTCAGGCATAAAATCAACACGCTTCTACCAGAACGAATCGACTTTGACGTCAAAGACGGGATGTTTCCAGCGAAGTCAATATGTCCTCCGATGGAACTAATTTGTGCTGCGATTTGACGATGAGTACGTACAATGGCGACGAAAATTCTAACATTGGCGTAGACTATCAACGTAAGCGGCGCAACGAGTCCGAATGCTAAACCAACCATTAGTAAAGCAACTGCGTGTACCGGAAGTGTTTCTGATGGCACATAGAATATGCATGTGTCGAAATTCCAAGAGACAACCCATGGACACAATGCGGCTGCATATACTGCACAAAAAGTCCAGATCCCGGCTATTATCAAATGACAACGACCTTGAGTGAGAACTTTTTCGTAGCGGAGTGGTTTCGTTATGGCGACCATCTTACACAGCGTTATCCAGCAGAGACTGTGTATTGAATTCAGGCCGAACCACACGAAGCAAAATTCGTTAATTTTGGGAAGATACCGAAGCATATTACGAACGTTCGGCGTCGCATTGGAGCACACGGCGGCGCTGATGGGCATTGCTGTACATCCGAAGGCGAGATCAGACAGCGTGAGCGAAAGTATGAAAAGCGTCATGCGATCTTCGCGTAGTTGTGGATATCTGCAAATTACAGCGATCAAGAGAAGGTTCAATGTTATGTTCAATACAATCACTGTACTTATGATCACCGGTCTGATGTCGTCGACATGATTGATATCCATTTTGTAATTGCAGGTGAAGCAAGCTATGATTGTTCATCGAATATATCACAGTACCAATGATTGTTGTAGACAACTTCACGCGACATCACCAGCTTGGTCACCAATGTGTCGTGTCCGCAGTATCCCGGTAGACAACTTCACGCGACATCACCACTTTGGTCAGCAATGTGTCGTGTCCGCAGTAACCCGGTAGACAACTTCACGCGACATCACCAGCTTAGTCACCAATGTGTCGTGTCCGCAGTAACCCGGTAGTGTCTGAGTTTCCTATGTTCTACTTAGTGTATTACGATTGGACGCACAGAGAGACATAATACAATTTTCATAATTAAAAGAACGCCCATCAAGACGAAATGGGCGTGTAGGGATAATCCTCGACCGCACTGCGTATGAGGCGTCGTTATTGTCCATTCCGGTCAATTACACTAAATACGAATACTATGTCCTCCGCGAAGACAGTTAATTGATGCGGTCATTTGAAGTTGCACGCTGACCACAGTTTTCGGAACTGTTCTCTGCAATGTGTGTTGTACTGCTTAAATGCTGAATTAGCCGTAGAATACGGCTCACAAAACAACATCATTTAGAGTTATGCATCGTTTACAGGTTCGTCTTTCCAATCACCTTGCTTCTTCAACATAGCGACTAATGCCTACATGCAATACATCCACTAAACATGCAAACAGTCACACACTGATTGCGTCTTCCATTACATGGTATAGCCAACTTCTACGAAAGACATCGCGTTCGATTGCAATTAGTGTGTCATTTGTGAGACAAGACTACTTTGTCGTGCGTGTTATGTCATGTCAAATGCCGAAAATTGATCATGCCCATGTTAGTCAGGTGGATAACACATACATTTAGTACTTCATATTTCCTGAACCTATCGCGGCGTATTCACTTCATCATTTCAAATGCAACGCAAGTAAACGCACGCACGCACACACGCACACACGCACACACGCACACACGCACACACGCACACACGCACACACGCACACACGCACACACGCACACACGCACACACGCACACACGCACACACGCACACACGCACACACGCACACACGCACACACGCACACACGCACACACGCACACACGCACACACGCACACATACATTCACACACAGTTCAAGCAACTTATCATCTAAGAGAATTTTATTAGTAATTGAGCTTTCAAGAAAAGTATAATAGTACACTTACTGCAAATTAATATTTGATCCATATATGTGTTTCGTCCAATATTCCTAGGGAAACTAGCAATATCATACGAAACAAATTAGTAGTGATAACTACTAACATCTTTGCATCGGTATCATATATCAGCCCACGCACCTAATGAAGCAGCGAATTGTATCACGCAGCATAATCCGAGTAACGTCACATGTTGTCCAATTACCGCTCGTAGTGGCGTGCGCCGGACCATTGTATCAATACAGTACTTAATTTGATAGACGACATATGCCTTTGCTACATGAGCATCCATATGTGCTGCATCGATATGAATCAAACTGTTTTTGACGATTTCAAACCTGCGATCATCGGTGCAGTGATCACACTGAATATAACACTAAACGTTCTCGTGACTGCTGTTCTCGCCAGATACCCTCAACTGCGAGAAGATCGCACTAGGCTCTTCATGCTCTCGCTCGCGCTGTCTGATCTCGCCAACGGATATACGGCGATGCCTATCAGCGCCGCCGTGTGTTCCAACGTGACGCCGAACGTTCGCAACATGCTGCCGTACCTCCCGAAAATTCTACAAGTGTGTTCGGTTTGGTTCAACTACAACTCCGTACACAGCCTGTGCTGGGGGACCGTGTGCAAGATGATTGCAATAACGAAACCGCTCCAATATGAGCAACTTCTAACACGAAGTCGGTGCTATTTTATAATTGCTTGTATATGGTCGTCTGGAGCAATAATAACCATTTCCGGGACACGTTTATTCACAAATTGGGATACTAACATATGTATGTATGACACGCCGCATGTTGCAGACATCACCGTGTATTATGTTGTCGTATTTATAACTGGATCACTGCTTCCTGTTATTGTCCTTGTATACGCCACCACTGAGATATTCCGTGTGATCGTCCGAACTCGTCATCAGATCACAGTTCAAGTAAATTCAATCAGTGGCTACGTCGGAAACTCTCCCTCGTTGACTCTGAAGTCTCTTCGTTCTAGTCGGCATGTGTTACTCATATGCTTGTCATTTTTTATTCTGACGTGTCCTTTGGGTGTTTATATCGTTGTCGTTATTATGGGGCTGGGGGACGAGTTGCCGTCATCCTATAGTTTTATTGCTGTCTGGGTGTTTATGTGTAACACTTCCGTTAACAGTTTTCTCTATTTGGTTTTGTTCCGACCTGTTCGTATCAAAACGGCAGAGTTGCTATGCAACTGTTGTAATCTGCCATAGTTTATCTTTGTTAAAAAAAAAAAACCAGTGCTATCCTGTCTACTATGGAATATAAGTCAATATTTTTTACCCATCGACTAAAACAAACATCAGATCGTTATTGTTCTTTAGGGACAATGATTAAGATTTATTACCTTTATTTGTGTTATTTGTCATATATTTATTTTAATTGATTATTATTATGTAGTTAGTATTTTAAAATAAGTATGGTTTTATATGTTATTAATTGCTATCCAACAGTTACGATCGGTCATAATTTGTCTTAATTAATAAAGCCCGTGTTATCCTGCTTCCTATAAAGAGTGTGTCAATGTATTTTACTCATCGACTGAAACGAAGGTCAGGTTACTGTCGATCTCCGTGTGGTGAATATCGATAATGATCTGCCGGTCCTTCGCCAGCAGCACGCCAAATGCAACAATGCAACTAATAACGCATCTGCAGAGCTAACTTCGAACAGGACACAACAAAATTAATGCACATCTCTATAACACATCCGATAGCACGATGAACACTCTACTCTAGAAGCTCAACAGAGTTCTCAAGAAGAGATAAAACAAATGAATATCGTTCATTGAGGCAAAAAGGATGCTGGTAGTGTGATGTCCGTTGTTTATACAAAAAAACCGACATTAACCAATGTATGAACTTAGAGGCCCATTCCCATTATTAACGGCTGTGAGGCTCTAATTTCTGCGAAAGTGAAAATAAAGAAGAACAGAAACACTTAAGTGGAAAAGGTAGAGAGTGGAGCCCCCTGTGTTCCTGTGAAAACGCCCCGATGACCAGTGAGCACGTAAACCAGCGCTGCCCACTACAGGATTGCCACAGACGACACACAGGGCCGAAGGACAGGCCCCTGAACAAGAAGATGTATCGTGATCTGAAGGTACTGGGAAGGAGAGCATCATTTGTGAGGGCGAGAGACGTGCCCGTCTAGAGTGATCGACGAAGATAAGGATTGTTGATCTTTTAGGGACAAGGATCCAGCTTTGTGAAACGCAACTTCCGGCTGTGCATTTGTGTGGCGGACCGACCGTATCATTACGACAGTGAGCTCATCAAGACAATCCGACACTAAACAGAACCCGTTGTTAAAAGAAAGAGCTTTTTACAAAATAGAAACAAACAGCCGATGTATTACTGAGGACATTATTTGCGTGATACACCTGCGGAAGTGTCCCATGCAGTGACGCCTCCTGGTGTAGATAGTTTTAGGTGAACAAGTTCAATATTAAAGAGCGAAATCGACTTTCGCGGACAATGTCGCCGTCGACGATGCTGCATTCCAAAGAGACGGACTGCACCTGGCAGAGAGCGGAGTTGGCAGATTACTGTAAAATCTGTCTCTCCGAGAACAGACACAGAAACAAAAAATCGACAACAGTGATGTCAATTGCCCTTCACAGTGTGACAATACACGATTGTTACCCAGGTCAAAGTGGACCACAAGACACATCTTTTTACACATTATTTTAACATTCAATAGTACAATTAACATAACGATTGTAATTATTTTTTGATACATTCATTAAATTTTATTTATTATTATAATTACTTTATAGTTTTTATCTTAAAAGATTGTATACATGTTTGAATCGATAGAACCAACCAAAGAAAGTGCACTGTCGCCAATCCAGAAACCCCCAGGGACACAAAGAAAGCATCAGTCTTGACTACAAATAGCATAAATTATCTTGCCGTTGATCACTCAATGAACATTCTAAGGCCATTGGTCACTCGGTGAACACTCTAATTGATTACTCGAGTAACATGCCGTCTTGTGATTCTGAACGTAAGGGGAAAACACAAAAGGGATACGCCTTCCCGAATTAGTATAAACGCCAGATCATAATTTATTTTCATAGTGGTAGATTATATGAAATCTTACACTTTCTGGCGGTTGACATATTGAGACATGTCCCCAGTGCTTCACCAATAAGCGCATACCGTTTCTTTAACCTAGACGCCGCAGTGACGCGGTGAATGTCCCTGTCTCCTCACCATGTGTATGAATATGCCAGCTCAAATTAAGGTTTCTCGCATTCCCTTGGATTCAGATTTACACTTGTAACAGCTGTTACAATGCCATACAGTGCATCAAACGAACGTAATATTTTAGTAGCTACAGCGCAAAAACAAATATTTGTCGACGCAAAGTTGATTAATATTCTGAGCTTGGCGAGTTTCCCTTTCAGCAATGAAAACGTGACGTCAAAAGAAACACTGGACGGGATGTGTTAAAATAGAACTCTACAAGTTGAAAATGATACAGATTGATTAAATCATACGGTATCTGACAAAAGGCGAACATTTATGATGTAAGAGAGATTAACATTTAACCATTGCCAAATACCAAAATTAGGAGATGTCGTAACTCTATAATACCATTGGGGTTATCCAACTAGAAACAAACACCGGAGGGTTAAACGAAGATTTTATTACTAATTTATGACGTTTTAATGTATTATTTACCGACTGTATAATGTATAATCCAATTCTACCGAGATACTAATAAAACACGTTTTATCTTTATTTTATGTCATATTTTCAAGAGCAAAATCGGACCTGTGAGTTACTGAGAATGTTGGTGAAACGGAAATAGAAGGAGTAAGATCGATAATAACGCAGAAGTAAGTACCAAAGAACTAACTCAACGACGCACCGCTGCATAATATGTAGCAGCACCGTGTCGGTCATTTTTCAACCTGACTATACAAGTTACCTACTATCATGTGACCAGTTGCCTAGCAACAGCTCCATCAAGCCATCAAAACATGGATGCCAAACACGCGGTGCGTTCAGACATTCGGTTGTGTATCTTGTGGAAATTCTGGATCCAAACGTTCTTCTTTATGACATAACATAAAGGCAGGTATACACCAACACTTTTCGCCCGACCAGACCAGACCGGACCAACCAGAACAGAATCACCCCGACTGAAGTGTGTACATTACACCGACTGACACCGATTGCACTCGAAGCTGGCGTGACGTCACAGCCACGTAAACTTGAACACTTTCGACTACGTATGAGTGACACCGAGTAGCCGCGGTTACATTCGACGTAGTCAAAAGTTTTCAAGTGTACGTGATAATGAACACACTGCAGTGGGGGCGAGTCTGGCCCCATCGGGTCGGGTCTGGTGAAAATTGCAAGTGTATTCCGGCGTATAGGCAACGTTTTCAGGCGAAACTAGACGCCATACCGTAATAGTGGTTTAATTCACATGTTTAACCGTTATCAACATTGTTGACAAAGGTCAAGCTTGACGTATGCCACGCGCGTCATTTTCATTGTGACGTAGGCAAACCGCGAAGTAGTGGTTTATTAACCTAACCTATCCATCACCTGACTTGTTGCATAATAAAACCTCCGTCAAGCTATCAAAGAATTCATACCGAACATAATGTGCGTTCGTGCATTCAGCCGTATATATATATATATATATATGTATATATATATATACATATATATAATATTATATATATGTTTTTAATTCCGGCCCCACAATTGTGTCTTTGTGAGCAAAACATAAGGCAAAGTTTTAACGTGACAACTATATCCGTTAATGTTTAATTTATGAGATGTTATGCAACGGTAGTAATATAATTCTCGTGTATAGCCGTTACCGATATAGGTGGTAAACACAAAGCTTCACGGAGGTCACGGGCGTAACTTTGATTGTGACGTAGGCAAACCGCGAGATAGTTGGTCCAACAATTGACTAATAATAGCTACAATAAATAAATAACTTTATTTTTATTGTCACATACCATAACATTAGCGAAGCCACATGCATTCATAGATTCACCTTCAGAAATAGAGACACGTCGGCCGCCATATTGGTAGTGACGTCAAGAAACGTGTACACGAGTTGGCCATGAGAGGCGTTGTAGTGACGATGCTGAATACTAACGCCGGCCTTTCTCAGGCGTTCCACGTACAAAAGTCCTTCCGTTGTAAGCACGTCTCTTTCAACCGTTGCTACAAACGTCGATGGTAACCCATGGAAATCTTTTGCCATGAGCGGCGCAAAATACGGGTCAGTGAATATATCACGGACCGCTCCCCACAGTTCATCGTCTGCGCGTGCATTCAAAAAATCGCGCCCCCTAGTGACGTTCTGTAGAAGCGACACGTCGACGTAACCGCCATATTGGGCTCTGGCAGTGGAAGTAGCGTGCAGGTTCTGGCAGAAGTCGATCAGGCGAAAGGGTGTGACGTCACCGAAGGCATACAGTAACCAGAACGACACCATTGTCGGTTGGTCGAGCCGAGCGCCATTACACCTGATGGAGAAAAACAAACGCTTAGTTCTAAATATACAAATTCCGGTGGGAACACTGTCGAAATGGCGCCGGCATCTGTTATTCTCACAACCGTGTGACGCAATAACGCTCTCCCCGTTGAAATGGAAATCCCGAAATAACCGGATATTATGCCATATTTAGGCAGAAATCGTGATCGATAGTCTAACTCATCAAATATGTTTAAAATATTTACACGATGCAAACGAAATAATTGCACACTTAACGTATGTTGAAAAAGTTGCGCCAAAGATAAATAAAATTTATTGTTATTATTACTTCACGTTTATTCCAATTATTACACACGCGTACAAAATTGTCGTTCCTTACAGAAGTGCAAATAAGATTAATAATCACACATCTTGAATTATGACTGTCTCTATTGTGTTGCGGCATGACGTGGCCACCGTGTTGACAATTTGTTTGATTAAACACATACCACAACCAAAAATAATCTAATGTTGTTCATATGAATGAAAACTCGTCAATAAGACGAATAATGTCAAACGCCGTCTAATGATACGTTTCATGAGGCTTGATTGATGTTCTCTGCCAAATAACGAAGCCAAGCTAGAATCGGGTAAGCGAGTGAAAAATTGGTCAAACAAACATATTATACCTGAAGCGTTGGTATGATGGGGTGTTGAAGTTGATCACTTGCAGTGGTGGATAAAACAAGACCTGGGCCTTGAGCGCCGGGATCCAGGTCTCGTCTCGAGCCCGTAATATCACTGCAGCAGCCAAGTTGCCGCCGCTGCTGTCACCTGGCGGCAGTATACGGCACGATAATGCGTGGCGATAACAACTGCATTAGTCACCCACTAAGGGTAACAACGTTTCGATGGCGTTGTAAATCAATCTTGGTTCTAAATAAATAATTTGATGTACCTAAGATAACTGTGTGTGTGCTAGACGAAAATAATACTACAAACATAACTTATGTGTGAAGTTGTTTACGATACTGATTGTTTTGAATTATCTTTTTTTTAATGAACTCTTTTTTTTAAATGAACTCTGAAATAAAGAAGGGACTTATTGAATTTAGAATACGTAAATATAAACGAAGTTAATTAAATACAGTTGGTTATTAAATACCAAAGTGTACAGTTGTGTTACACGGGTGCAATGGAATCAATTCGACATGTTTCACTATGAGCATAGTTCAAATTCTAAACAATAGTTAATGTATTAGTAATGTATTGCACAATATATATATATATATATATGAATGAACGTTTATTCAGAACATTGAAAACAATATATACAAGACAAGACAACCAAACAAGTTTAACTATAATACGAGTGAGAATATACAATGTTTGAAGGGGGTAAATACGAAGTCATTGACTTTACCCGCGTATATATACATATATATATATATACGCGAGTGACTGTGTGTGTGCGCGCGCGCGCTCGTGCTTACGTGCGTGCGCGCGCATGGAGCGTAATTATTAATATAAATGTAGCAACTAATACTGTATTATATTTACATTACCTCCCACGGCTATCCTCTTAACGTCTATCCCAAAGCGTCTTGCATTTGCCAACGTATACTTGGTCGCTCTGATGCAGTCGTTTAATGGGACTGGGTATTTGAATTCTGGAGCCAGACGGTAGCTGGAAGCGAACACGTATGATTGCGATTGCTATACAATAGCAAATGTTCGATAAATGTAAATAAATTATGACCTGTTTGGATATCGAGCGAACTGGATAATTTACTTTCTAACTTTGGGCAAGTTTATACACTACACGTTGCTCCTGTCACGCTGGCTGAATTACTACTAGAGGAGTCGATAGAGTATTTAATTGAACATTTGGAGTAATGTATAAGATCCACGTGATTTTATTTGGCCAGGTGCCATTATTTACCTCGGAGAATTATACCAAGATAATTGGTTTCGTTTTGGGAGAAACAGTGACCGTTGCAAGCGAATGTATTTTATAAATATGCACAGTAAAAGATTGTCAACATACTTCACGTTGATGATGACTATGTCAGCTTGAAGCGCCAATAATTCGCACAACTTTCCTCTATATTCTGTTAAAACAATACAAGCATGATTATTATAGTAACTAGACAATGTTAGCTGTACGCTCCCCGCTCTTACCGAATATCAAGTCAACACTTAAAGGAACAATATCCGATCCATGTATGTGAAAACGTATTGGTGTATAATTCGTCTTCTATGGTCAGTCTTTTGTTGGACATTTTTTTGTATACGATTTGTAATATTGACTTGCATTTCTCTTGGTGCAGGAATCATTATTCATTCATCTTCATTACAATTTCGTATTTTTGAAGGCCATCAAAATACACTGGCATTTTTCGCCCGAGCCGACCAGACTAGACAACTCTAGATCAGACCAACCCCCTCTGTTGCAATGTGTCCACTACACCGACCGACACCGACGGCGCAATACTCGAAGCCGCCGGGACGTTATAATCACGTAAATTTGAAAACTGTCCCCTGCGTCGATAGTAGTCGGGGCTAGTCGGTGTCGGTCTGGTGTGGTTTGGTTTGGTCTGGTCGGGCAATAAGTGTCAGGGTATCTCTACCTTAAGACAACAGCCACCGCTAGCTTGTACCAGGGATTGTTACGTCTTATAGTCCTTCGTCGGACCCGATCTTGTTCAGACTATAAACCCTTTAGGCCTTTGACATTTAAACGTAGTAGCGTACACTTTAGCATTTATGCTCCGTAACTCGATCATTCTTTCATCAATCTACAATTCACCATCTCAGCCACTCAGTCACGTTTTCACTCAGTTACTCAGCGACTCGGTGACTCAATATCTCCATCACTCAATTACCAATCACCTAGTCACTTTATTACACAGTCAAGCAGTCATGTGGTCACATAATCATGGCAATGAGCCAGAACGCAACATTTGGGCCACCGGTACATTTCTAGGTACGAATGCTCATAGTGATTTTTCGCAAGGTCTACATCCTCTGAGATGGAAAATAATAGTATTGCAGAACTGGTAGCTTTCTGAGAGAAATCACTCTTTATAATACCATGCCCATTTCCGCGACAACAAGTGTTCGATGAAATTGCTAAAGGGGTGGACATACACGATCCGTCATAAAACAGTTATTATACATCTCAGGTATATGGTAATCGGCGGCAGTATGACCGATATGTCATGCTTCATACAATGTGATCCCTATTTTAATATCTCGAAAAGTGTTTATGTTATGACATTGTATCTACCATACCTCAAAGTGCAATCTGCGCCATTCAGGTTTCCAACCAAATAATCTTAACATTCTAGCTAATAACCACGTGTATGCTCATTCAAGGTTCAAATATACCAAAATGTTACACAACATCCCCACGATTGGAAAATATGGGACAGCACAGCACCATGTCCATATTTCTGCTTGAAACTACTCGTGTTAACCCTTTCCTATTTCCGCGACAACAAACATTCATGAAATTGCCAGAGGGGTGGCCATACACAAACCAGACTAATTATTACACAGCTCAAGAATATGAAAATTGGACGAAATGTTGCTCAAGTGGCTTGCGTCAAAACCATGAAAATATAAAATGAATTTTAATATCTAGCGAATTGTTGATGTAACAGCATTTCATCCACCACATCTCAAAAAGCAATCCACGCCATTCAGAGTTTTTCAAAAATAGAAGAATCACTAAACGTTTTCGCTAATGATCTCATGTATCCTCAATCAAGGTTTTTATTGCCCACGAATGTTGGACTACATCCCTAGAGATGGGAAATATGTCATAGCGTTGCAACACGCACATATTTCTAAATAAAATCACTCTTTCCCATTTTCCGTGAAAACAGGTTTTCTGCGAAATTGCTAGAGGGATGGCCATACACGAACAATTATAAAATATCTACTATACATCACTGGGGTTTGAAAATCGAATCCATTCTGGTCGAAGTATTAGGCTTCATAGCGATCTCAGAAGGATTGTTATACATTGACAAGAGTGATTTTATTACATTTTATCTACTGCATCTCAAAATGCAATCGACACCATTCGGGATTTCAATAAAAGAAATCACCATCAGAATATCGATTGGATTTCAGTTATTATTATTATTTAAGCACGGTATGTAGATTTTCTTGCAGCTATGTTATTTATGCGATAGGCTAGTTAGATTTTATATTTCAGAATTCATGATGCACATTTACCCATTATTCTTATCATTACAACCATTAATGGTTTTGCTTTGTTTTAGCTAATATGATGGTGGTGACAGAATTGTACAATATATGAGAGTAGACTAGATAGAAGTAGAATTTATGAAACCCTCTCTTTCACAATGCAACAAGTCCCCTCGCGAAAAGTACGCACAAGTCCAAGCAGTACATATTCTACCATGCGCACGTACGACATCCAGAATGTTGATAACTCTCCATTGCCATGGCGAAGGTGTTCCAATAAATCACTCCAAAGCATCCACAACTTTGCTAAAGAGTGATTTTTCACAGAAAGCTACCAATGCTGCAATGCTATCACGTATTTTCCATCTCCAGGGATGTAGGCGATGCCAAAAATTACTACGAGCATTCGTCCTTAAAAATGTACCAACAAACCCTCTGGTTCATGGCCAACCAATATTCGTCAGGTTTTTAATGACAAACCAATGTTATTTGAACCATTTATTTAATTAATACTGATCCATTCGATTTGTTTCACTACCAACTGTGTCAATTATAGTCATTGATGTGTGACCCTAGACTTGGAACTATTAATTAATATAGTGGCCAACTGGCCCCCTCTTAAATTCACCAGTCTTATCAGTTATATCTACTCATTTTGACCAGTCATCTGCCAGACTTGAAGACGGACAGACGGGTCACTGGCTAAATCACTTACTAAATCCCATTCACTCATTCACTAAGACTGGTAATATCACGTTTAGATACCTGACACTTTTCGCCGTATCCGACCAAACCCGACCACATCACCCATACCACACTGACAACGACTACTGTGTATACGCTACACCGACTGACACCGACTGCGCAATATAGATGTCGACATGACGTCATAATCACGTAAACTTTAGAAGTTTCGTATACGTCAGACTGACACAGACTAACCCCGAAGTAGTTGACAGTTTTCAAGTTTAGGTGATTATGACGTCACGATGGCTTCGAGTATAGCGCAGTCGGTGTCAGTTGGAGTTGTATATATACTGCAATCGGGATGAGTCTGTTCTGATCTGTGCTGGTCTGGCCTGGTCATATCTGGCTAAAAGTGCCAGTGTATTCCGGTTTTAAGACTGGTGATGTCACGTTTAGATACCTGCTCTCCCGGCTACCCATCCCCCGCCGTGGATGTAGACGAGACCTCCACGGAGACCCGTCCTCTGTTGCATTGGTCGGTAAACAATCACTTCAACGCCGTCAAAATCTTCACGCGTCACCTGCGAAACGCACATGTAGAGACGGTGATACATGGGCACATTTCGTCCGACCCGATCCGACCCGACCAGATCAGACCAGATCAACCGGCATGACTGCAGGGTATACACTACACCGATTGACCGATATCGCGCTGTAGAGCGCCGGAATGTAGACCGAGGGAAGGATGATTCGATTCCACATGCCGTTTCAGAAGGAGCTATTTCTCAAGACGTTTCTTTGTTGTTTCCTCGATTTAGCTTTTTGAGCGGCCATTGTTGACAAAGAAGAAGAAATAGGCTTCTAGATAGACAGGAGGAGAAGAAACAGGGTTTCAAATATGTCTAATTTGGTAACGTTATCTCGTTTCTTACATTCTATTTAACAAATGTCTTATTGTTTTTGTTTTATTTAAAACAGTTGTTATTGAAATCTGAACATTGAAAAGCCACTATGTGGATGCAAGAAAAGACTACAAAACACGTGCTGGTGTGTTTACGTGTCACCGCACGACTCGTCACGAACCTTCAATCCTGGTTCACTTGTTAAGGAAACTTCTTTAGGGTCCGATGAATAGTGCGAGGACGACATTGTCTCTTCCATGTGTGTCGAACCAGTTCTCATGCAGAAAATAAGCGACGTCTGCAAACAAACGTTTTCTCGTCAACCGCCTCTTATTTGCCAGTAGTCGATTTTATTCAATACCGCGAACGTTATAAAGTTACAATGACTTTGTAATTACTAACTTTTTATGCAGAAAATAAGCGATATCTACAAACAAAAAATCCCCTTTACACACACCCAAATGTGGTATCGTGTGGAAGCCCTACACCTCCCCAACCCAATGAGACGTGTTGTATGCTGCCAAATGTGGTATCGTGTGGAAGCCCTACACCTCCCCAACCCAATGAGACGTGTTGTATGCTGCCAAATGTGGTATCGTGTGGAAGCCCTACACCTCCCCAACCCAATGAGACGTGTTGTATGCTGCCAAATGTGGTATCGTGTGGAAGCCCTACACCTCCCCAACCCAATTAGACGTGTTGTATGCTGCCAAATGTGGTATCGTGTGGAAGCCCTACACCTCCCCAACCCAATTAGACGTGTTGTATGCTGCCAAATGTGGTATCGTGTGGAAGCCCTACACCTCCCCAACCCAATGAGACGTTCTGTATGCTGCCAAATGTGGTATCATGTGAAAGCCCTACACCTCCCCAACCCAATGAGACGTGTTGTATGCTGCCAAATGTGGTATCATGTGGAAACCCTACACCTCCCCAACCCAATTAGACGTGTTGTATGCTGCCAAATGTGGTATCGTGTGGAAGCCCTACACCTCCCCAACCCAATTAGACGTGTTGTATGCTGCCAAATGTGGTATCGTGTGGAAGCCCTACACCTCCCCAACCCAATGAGACGTGTTGTATGCTGCCAAATGTGGTATCGTGTGGAAGCCCTACACCTCCCCAACTCAATTAGACGTGTTGTATGCTGCCAAATGTGGTATCGTGTGGAAGCCCTACACCTCCCCAACCCAATTAGACGTGTTGTATGCTGCCAAATGTGGTATCGTGTGGAAGCCCTACACCTCCCCAACCCAATTAGACGTGTTGTATGCTGCCAAACGTGGTATCGTGTGGAAACCCTACACCTCCCCAACCCAATTAGACGTGTTGTATGCTGCCAAATGTGGTATCGTGTGGAAGCCCTACACCTCCCCAACCCAATTAGACGTGTTGTATGCTGCCAAATGTGGTATCGTGTGGAAGCCCTACACCTCCCCAACCCAATTAGACGTGTTGTATGCTGCCAAATGTGGTATCATGTGGAAACCCTACACCTCCTCAACCCAATGAGACGTGTTGTATGCTGCCAAAAGATGCAGTAAACGAGAATCCAAGGTCAAACGAGGTCACCGTGAAATGATGAATT
Organism: Escarpia spicata; assembly: GCA_963995525.1. Classification (NCBI taxonomy): domain Eukaryota; kingdom Metazoa; phylum Annelida; class Polychaeta; order Sabellida; family Siboglinidae; genus Escarpia; species Escarpia spicata. The sequence continues at coordinate 12,748,102 of OZ023207.1, read as the reverse complement.
TTCGAAATTGTGGACTTCCACAAACGTCTTAAGACTACAATGGTTGCATATCTACTTTACTTAACTATTTGCTTAGGTACGCATGGTAATTCGGTCAAACTGGTAGACATTCGGTTAGCAGGCATTCGTAACTTGTGCGCATGTATATATTTTCGTTCAATGACGTCATTAAATAAGTACGCGTGGTAATTCGTTCAAACTGGTGGTAATCCGTTCAAACTAACAGATATTTGCAACTTGCGTGCGTATACGCAGTCCCAATATATATAATAATGTATTTCAATGACATAATTTAAACAAAGAGCACTTAAAGGAGCTCTTTACCTTGCACCCTATGTGATGTAAGTTACACTAATAGTACCGCGTACCTCAACAAGTCTGAACTGGTCCGCGACGTACAATATGTTACATTGTAACTACACCAAGTTGCGTTTTGACAATATGACGTAAGTGCATTTAATAGTACCTCGTGCCTCGAAACTATTTTCAACTATAATAGGTAATATCTACAGAGAGACAAGACTACAAGCAACTATGTAGAGCATCATTTTAAATTAGTGAAACATTCTGCAACATTCAGTGACATAGCCAGAGACCCGAGGTCTTATTCGTAGTCTGTATTTTACCAAATCTAAATCTTTTCACATAAACAAACACTATGAAGCATACGGTGCTGACAGTATTGGAGGGTGACCTGTAAATATTTTTTGATTTCCTTTGTACCTTATTAAAACATACAAACGTTATATTATGTCTTTTTTTCTAGTATAATTAGTCTGTAGTCCCTTTCTAAATTTCCGTAAACTTTAGCCCTACCTCCATTTATCCTACAGGTCTACAACATTCCCATCATAGCATAGCACTTTACTGTAGCAACAGTTAGTGTTGTAGGGAGGGTGACAATAACATCATTTCCATTAAGGTCACACTGCCTTCGCCCTACCTCCATTTACCCCACAGGTCTACAACATTCCCATCATAGCATAGCGCTTTACTATAGCAACAGTTAGTGTTGTAGGGAGGGTAACAATAACATCATTTCCGTTAAGGTCACGTTACCTTCGCCCTACTTCCGCTTACTGTACAGGTCTATGACCTTCATATCATAAAATAGCCCTTTACTGTAGCTAGACTTAGGGTGATGAGAAACATGACAATAATATTAAACATGTCATTGCACATATCAATTGTAAAGGTCGAGCATTAACTTTAACTTTAGGAAACTACATATTTCGTTTAATTCGTCCCCTTGCGCCGTCTGTCAGCGTGGTCACTACCTCAGCCCTACTTCCCTTTACCGTACGTAATATGCATTCAAGCCGCTGTCCTCTCAATCGACCTCGGCTCTTTGTTTATTTTGTCTGTGTACACCCGTCGTGTTTGAATGTTTTTCGGCATAAATGATATTCATCCCTTACCCATAGTGATCCTTCGTCAAAACCCAGTGTAATGGCCTTGCGAAGTTGAAGGTCTTCAAGAAACTGGTCCGTGGCGTTGATCTTATCCAACAGCCTAGCGTAGTTTGCCCATGGCCACGGAGGATGACCAGACAATTGAGAACACGGATGCTGCTGCCTTTCGACGCACTGTCGAATCATGTCGCGGGTAGTGCTGGGTTGTCGGGCAGCTAGTGTGTGGTGGAAATTGTTGGATTGCCGGATGGACGTTGTATTTCGTCCGGAATACCACATCACCAGAACAACGACCGTGACAGCGAAGAGCAGTGCTGTAGCCGCTGATGTGAAGAACGCACAAAATATCAATGTCATTAGTATAGCGTCAGGATGGAAGTAAAAGTAATTAATGCATTGACGTGGTAAATATTCAAGGAACTGGAATTCACCAAAAACCTGCAATTTCACACCTTTTTGAGGGTCTTACAAAACCTCCAAATGTACCCCCAGGCTCTACAAAAGTCATGAATTACGCCCACTATATAAACTGTCCAACAATCTCCAAATGTTCCCTCTACAGACTCAACAAAAACCATCAATTCCTCACCCGACGTTCTCCAAAAACTTCAGTTGCTCCCCGTTGAGTGTCTCCAACAACCTCCACAGTTGCTTCCTTAGAAACTCATCAAACATGACCATTGATATCGGAACGTGGTGAATATTCAAAGGAATGAGGGACCCTAAAGACATCCAATTGCACCCCTTCTTGAGGGTCTTACAAAATCTCCAATTGCTTCCCATGTAGACTTTTCCTAAACCCCCAGTTGCATCCCCTTGAAGCTCAACAAAACTACCGTGTTCACCTTCCCACTCACGAACAACATCAAAATGCACAACTCCATATATATTAGGGGGCCAATTTTATCTCCAACCCACAATAAAACATATTAGGTGAACTCAACCCCCAATTCCCCCTGTTACGACGCCTTAGTAATGCATCATGAGTGTTTCTGTTACGACGATATTGTTTCTCCTGTAGTGTAGAGGTATTCAGTATAGAAGAAACGTTATCGTCATACCAGAAACACTCATGATGCAATATATTGTAGAGGTATTCAGTATTAAATTACACATTGTTTCAGTTAACATAGCCCTCTACAACGGTATGGGAAACAAATAAAATACAGAAATGAAGGCTGGTTCTTGCTTGAATGTGAATTGCTGTTGCATTTTTAACTCTACTGTCACGTAGAAACCATTGCAGCTGACATAGCAATTTCAAAATGATGTAGTCTGTGCACGGAAGAACAAGGTAGTGTAGACCATCTTTATTGCTGCTGACAGTTTGACGGAAGACGGAGGGCCACAAACGGTATGATTGTAAACAAAAGTGATTTATATAGTTGTCTTGGACATGTAGTATACTGAACATTATGAAGCACGATTGTTATTATTATTATTATTATTAACAGCAGAGCTCGACCGTAGTGATGGAATTGAGCCTCCATTTTTTTAAAGTATTTATGTATTTAAATGTTACCTATTCCTATGCAGTTTAATTACTCACCTTTATAACAGCCATATGTGCGTATCCTTGTCATGTTGTCCAACGTATCATTTGAATGAAATACTGAAATGTGTAAAAGTTAATATGCAATACGTGACAACAACGTATTGTTATGAGTATATGTTTATGTTTTTAGCCAATGTGTTGTCAAACAAGCGAGTCCAGGCTCGTACGCATGCTCGCACGCAAACACGTATGCACACACACGCATGCACACACGCACACAAACACAGTCACACACACACACAAATACACACACATGCGCTCGCGCACATACACACAGACACACACACACACACACACACACACAAATATACACACACACATGCGCTCGCGCACATATACACACACACGCACACACGCTCGCACACGCGCGCACACGCACACACGCACACACGCACACACGCACACACGCACACACGCACGATATTTATTATTTTCTTTTACGTTTTGCGCACACTGTAAAGTCTGGGATACATCGGCATGTTTTGCCCGACCCAACCCGACCCAATTAAACCTGACCATACCAGACAACACTCCCTCCGACTACAGTCTGGGGATACTATGTATATCTCCTGACCCCACCAAAATTATTAGGGTGTCCAGCACCCCAAGCCCACCCGGTTGCATCGCCTAAGTATACATACTCACGTGATACACCCTTCGACATGACACAAGCAAACTTCGTCCGTACAAGCCTCACACCAGCTGCCGTCACGGTTCATTGCATTTGCTTTGTCTACTCATGCCGTTTTTCTTGTGTGTTGTTTCTGGACACATGCATCCTAAATCTTGACCACACTAGGCCAGCCCGCTTTGAAGAAACAACTCTGATACAAAACAAGGCGCAGATATGCGAGTGAACGCACTGCGTATATCCTGACAGCAGTAACGTTGTACCAGTTTACGCCACGTTGTACACCGCAGTTGTAACCGTAAAGGCCACGCACGGATATGTACTACTGTTCGTCACGCTCTGATTATGACGAGAACGCAGCCGTTGGAGCTTTTAACGGTGGCGTGTTTATGAATGAGCGCGCCCAAACGAGAGTGCGCGCGTTATGTAAATACATCAGTAAATTTAAGTATACACGTCGCAGTTTGCCTACGTCACAATCAGAATTTTGCGCGTGACCTCCGTCAAGCTTTGTCTGTGCCACCAATGTTGATAACAACAAAGCATTTAAATAGCCAAGCGTAGTCACTCGCGCAGCGCCCTCTGTTATTCATGTGTGAACGTAATTATATTGTAATCGCTACCAGTTCAAATTCAAAATGGCGGATCGCTGAGTGACTCTGCTTGGTAATTTTAATGCTTTAATAACAATTATACACAAGAATTAATACACTATCATTGCGTCATGATATCTAATACATATTAAATGTCCGCATGGAGTTGTCACTTTGAAAATGTTACCTGAAGTTTTTGTTATAAAGAAACACTTTCGTGACCAAAATTTCAACAAAATATACGGCGTAAAGTTCGAACCCACCATGTATTCGCCGTCCATTTTCTATGTCTTGACGGAGGTTTTGCTAGGCAACAGGCCACCTGGCGGATAGGTCAGTTGGTTAAGAGATTAATTACGTCATTTATCGAATATGACGACCAAGTAATATTGCAATCACGCAATTGCCTTCGTCGTATTGGTACATCCCGTATTGGCCGAGTACAGTCCACGTATTGTGAGTTCAAAAAGGACGTTCAATTTATCTATTAACCAGTTGACTAGCAACAGGTCACTGTTCAAACGTTTCGTCATATATTTTTGATATTCTGGCCCGAAATGTGCTTACTTTCGGTAGAAATATAAGGCAATGTTATTAAAGAGACAACTGTATGCGCGAATGTGTAATTTATGAGATGTCATGCAGCAATAATAATTCACAAGAAAAACCCTTATAACCACTTTTGGCAAACGAACAAGCGCGACATTTTTTCTGACGTAGGCAGATCGCGACGTTACGGATCGGTCAATTAACCTGCCCATCACGTGATCTGATGCCTAGCAAAACCTCCGTCAAGCCATCACAACACATTTGGTGGGTTCGGACATTCCGTCGAATGTTTTGTTGAAATTCTAGTCATAAAAATGTTTCTTTGTGACAAAAACATAAGGCAACGTTTTTATAGCGACAACTGTATGCGGGAATGTTTGACTTATGATATGTCATGCAGCAGTTGTAAAGTAATTCATGTATTTAACCGTTATCAACAGCAAAGGCAAAGCTTGATGTATCCGGTACGTCGCCGTTTGCCTACGTCACAATCAAAATTCTGCGCGTGACCTCCGTCTAGCTCTGCCTTTGCCAACACTGTCGATAATGGTTACATTACATGAATTACATTACTACTGCTGCATGACATCTCATAAATCAAACATTACCGCACACAGTGGTCACTTAAAAAACGTTGCCTTGTGTTTTTTTGCAAAATATACGCGGAATGTATGAACCCACCAAGGGTTCGACATCTATTTTGATGGTTTGACGGAGGTTTTGCTACGCAACCGATCATGTGATAGATAGATAAATTATGACGCCTTAGCAATTACGTCAAATGGCATTACGTGTTGGCACAGCTACGCGATTGTTTCGGCGCACGTTTTTTATTGGTTTTTCATAATTGTCTGTCGAGGAAAATTAACTGGGCTTTGAAAGTTGAGATTATAATGTGTGCATTTCTGTCAACATCACCAGATTTATGGAACATGACTTAGGCAGGAGTGCGGTTAGTGTGGTGATGTGGCACATCCGCCTGGCATACCAGCGCTCTGAATTCGAAACCCGGACCGGGCAGATATGATATTTGGTGTAAAAACCTGGCTCACAACATTGGGGACTGTCTATCCCTCGTGACTCGGAGATCACGGTAATGTCGGTCCCGTCTTAATTTGGGACGTAAAAGAACCACTGACGACGACAAGCACCCTGGCAGTGACCACCCTCAGTGCCAGCATATAAGGGTCGGTTTCTCGATAATGTTTTGAAAAAGGCTGACTAGTTGAATGAGACCTCGTAAGATCATTGCATTGTAATCACAATAATGCAAACTAGTCAGTTAATAGAACGTTGCCGAGCGCTGGAAACAACTAGGCAACAACTAGACAGCTATTTTTGCTTGTTTGTAAAATAAGCTTCTGCATCTTCATTTTAATACGCGGTTCGCTGTGACGGGTCACACATACAACGCCATTTAGTAGATATCATGTTAACGGTCCACAGTTCGCTGTGACGGGTCACTCATACAACGCCATTTAGTAGATATCATGTTAACGGTCCACAGTTCGCTGTGACGGGTCACTCATACAACGCCATTTAGTAGATATCATGTTAACGGTCCACAGTTCGCCGTGACGGGTCACTCATACAACGCAATTTAGTAGATATCATGTTAACGGTCCACAGTTCGCTGTGACGGGTCACTCATACAACGCCATTTAGTAGATATCATGTTAACGGTCCACAGTTCGCCGTGACGGCTCACTCATACAACGCCATTTAGTAGATATCATGTTAACGGTCCACAGTTCGCTGTGACGGGTCACTCATACAACGCCATTTAGTAGATATCATGTTAACGGTCCACATAAACGAATGAACGTGTGGAAAGCGGTGATTGGATCTAAACGACTCATAAAAAGATACATTTATATACTCAACAGTTCGATTATAGTGTATATATTTCTGATATGCTTACAACGTTCAGATGGATAATGATTTGTCTGGTATACTGACGTGTATTCCATATCAGAATGATTCAAATATAAGAATGTGAAAAAAACGAATATCTATCCAACTAACCAGTTACAACCTGTTGAAAATGCATGTAGAATGTAACGAGGAGGCAGCACTACTTTAACAAATGAGAATTAACGGCACGACATAAAACAATTACTGGCTGACTCCGGATAGATACTGATGTGAACGTTAGTGTTCGAAATTACATTTAGTCTGGAAATGAGGTCGGAGATATCAATCATGGCGTGTTACTTAATACAAAAATACCGCCAACAATTGCCGCCATATTTTAATCAAAATTAATATCAACATCCGTTCTATCCAAATTGATAAGACAATTGTTGTTAACATGCTATTTTAATTCAACCAACAGCGTTAGAGTGAGCCTGTATTCTTTTACGTATACTGCAGTATTGTAAGTTTTTCGTATGACATCTCGAATAGTATCAGCGAACTTCATCAGACAACTGCTACTAGATTACAATGCGGCAGTCATTCTGCACAGTGCTATCACTGGTGTCGCACCCCGGCCGCGGGCTGGGTTGTCCTTCACGGTATCGTCCTAGTTATCTACTGTGTAATTCTTTTTTTAGTCATATAATATGTGTCAACTGCTTTAGGCATCTCCTATTCCGATGTGGTTCTGTCGCTTCTGGCGTGGGTTCTGCTTCTCGCTGAATTATTCAGCGTGTTCGTTACACAAACTAGCGGTAGATTTCTGGTGCATTTCGCTGATATCGATCGACAACAGACAACAAAAAGTACACTAAATACGCAATATGTAAACCGAATACCAATTTAAACAAGCCTGGTAATACCACTCATTTATTCTAGGGAAAAACATTTGGACCCATGTTTGTGTGCGTACGTGTGTACGTGTGTACGCGAGTACCCTTGACGTATGTATGCGTGTTCGTATGTACGCTTTTACGTGTTCGTATGTACGTTTTGCATATATATATATATATTTATATATATATATATACAGTGTATACACATACAGCGTGAATATATAATGAATAAATATATATACATATATACATACATATATTTATACACACACACTCACACACACACACACACACACACACACACACACACACACACACACACACAAACACACACACACACACACACACAAACACACACATATATATATATTGCACTGCAAAACAACACTCGACACGGCAAATAACTCTGGACGGCGAATAACTTTGCCAAAGTACCATGGCCAAAGAAAAGAACCGTGTAAGTGTGTGTGTATATATATATATATATATATATATATATATATATATATATATATATATATATATGCATATATATATATGTGTGTGTGTGTATATATACACACATGGTTCTTTTATTTGGCAACGGTACTTTGGCAAAGTTATTCGCCGTCCAGAGTTATTCGCAGTGCAAATCAACATTAACGAAACAGCACAATTTTATTCGTGAAAATCAGGCAGAAGGAATTATCTGTGGCGAACCTTTCCGGAGCAACAGACTCATACATGAATCAGTAAATATTCCACAGCGTCATTAGCCTGCTTTTTGGCGGTTTCAAGAAACATGTACGTGATCAAACCGTGGGCTGCGATGTAGTGCCGATGAAGAACGTTGACGCCAGCGCGACGTAGCCTTGCTGCGTAGATCATTCCGTCATCCCTCAATACGTCTTGCTCTACGGTCGATATGAACGTCGGAGGTAAACCTCTGAGATCGCGAGCCATCAGAGGAGCGAAATACGGGTCGGTGAAGACCTCTCTCAATTCCTCCCATAGAGTGTTGTTTGTAGGTGGACACGGAGAGTGACGTCGCCTTGTGACGAGAGATACGTTGACGTAGCTTTGGTAGAGGTGTTTCGCCGAGGCAGATACGTGACCGTTGTATGCGAAGTCATTTAGGTGGAACCGTGAGCTGTTTCCGAAGGCGTACAATAGCCAGGCTGTCACCATCATCGGCTGGTCAACTAGCGCATTGCATCTGTCAGGCATAAAAGTCAGGTTGTTTTTTGCGAAATTATACAGTTGATTTGACGACGCTTATGCGTCCCATATTTAGTCGCGAGTAAACGCACGAACACGTATACACCCAAATGCACGCATTTAGTGCATGCCAACACACGCGCACGCCTACTCACAGATTTACCAATATTACTATGTTCTTACGCGCATTCATACACATTTGTACGCACAGCTCGCAAGCAAGCACACGCACGCACACACGCACGCATGCACGCACACACTCAAACACACACACCTGCATACACACACACACACACACACACACACACACACACAATGCACTCACAATACATATACAATGCATACACACACACACATAACACACACACAACAACACACACACACACACAACACACAACACACAACACACAACACACAACACACAACACACAACACACAACACACAACACACAACACACAACACACAACACACAACACACACATATACACAACACACAACACTCACACACACACACACACACACAACACACACACACACACACACACACACACACACACATACACTTCTATGCGCATTTCATTTCAGGAAATTCCTTAGATTGATACTACAAACACAAGACAAGTACTACGTTAGTGTGACTATACAGCTTAGATTGCATAATAATTATTATAACTAATAGAAAGAGTCAGTAACCAGACTCGTATGCATAGCTAAGATACACTAATGCGACATTGTGTGGAACAATCACTGCTCTTGTTGTTATTCAAAGAAACATATACCCGTACATATAATGTATTTCAGTTACATACCCAGAACCGTAGCACCTTCTTAACAAAGCGTATTAAAGTCAACCGTCTAAACGATTATAGCGCTACAAATTTAACATAACACCAGCCCATATCGTATAGTGCACTGTATTAATATTTTACCGACCTGTATGTATCATATGATGGCGTGTTGAAATTAATCGCTTGCAGTGGCGGATAAAACAAAATCTGTGCCTTGATCGCCGGGTCCCAGTTTTCATCTCGAGCCCGCAATGTCACGGCGGCCGCCAAATTCCCGCCAGCGCTGTCACCTAGCGGAAAACAACGTTACTTATTACATATGGTGGCGATGCTTACTGCGAAACCTAACCTAACATTAACTTTTTTAATTAGTAACGTATATGTTTCCACATGCTTATGATATTTTCGGAATGTTGATCCGGATATAAGGTATGAGATAGCACCGGTTTAAAACGTGACTGTTTGTTATGTTATGTTTTAATGCATGCAATTTTGTACAACAAAAACAAGTGCCCCTTTATTACGCTAACCACAATCCTGCAGTAACGTCACCATACGAAACATATCATAGGGAGCAGCAGAGGGGATGGAACTGTGTCAGCCATATAATATGAACGCAAAATCACACGTGAAGCATAATAGTTGAAACAAACACAACCTACACAATGACAACGTCTGCGAGGAACTATGTTGACTAAAATGGAAAAAGCAAGATAGGTGTTTTTTTGACACAGAACACCCCTTTATACGAACGACAGCGAAAAATAACACAAGAAGACGAGTTGGTATACACACAGCCACAGCAGAGAAATGCGCTTCCAACAGTCAGTTTCCCGATGAAGGCCATACATTATGATCGTCGAAACGGATACGTTAGTGAGTAAGTAAGTAAGTAAGTAAATGTTTATTTTTCCAACAAAAGATACATACAGTGTATATGGTATATCAGAATGAGTATGTCAGAAAAAAGGGGTATACTGAAGAAACTCTTGTATTTGTATACCCCTAAGAATTATTTACATACAACACGTGGAATATGGCAGATATTACATAATAGTACAATGTTAGTTATTATTGGCTATTATAATATAAATACAAAAAATAACACATTGATAGTAGTACTTATTTGACAATTAATAATTTATATTTTTAGTTGCGATATGCTCACTTATTGATAACAGTGTAGTGCAAGTTAGAATTGAATATACAGTTTTTGACCAATGACCTATTTTTAGTTATATTTCTCGATCATGTTCCTTTTTAATTTACAAACAAATGCATGAAATGTTGACACCATTGTAGTACTGGAAGGTAATGAATTCCAGCGTTTTACACCATAGATTGCTAAACACTTTAGTTTAACGTTAGTTCGAACACATTGTCGGACATATTGATATTGAGCTCGGGAGGAGTGTGAGGAAGTTTGTTTAGTAAACAAACACTGCACATTGACAGGTACTAGTAAATTGTTATGCACTTTATACATAATTGACAAGATCTTAAAATCTATTAAGTCTTGGAATCTTAGTACTCTACATCTATTAAATAACGTATTGGTATGATGAAGCCTATCAACACCATATATCAGTCTAATCACCCTCTTTTGTAAGATTGTAATACAATGTACATTGGTGATATATGTAGTTCCCCAAACTTCACAACAGTAACTCATTATTGGTAAGAAGAGTGAATAATATAAAGTAAGTAAACTTTTGTTTCCTAGGATATGACTTGCTCTATACATTACTCCAACTATTCTAGATAGCTTAGTCTTCACACTGTTTATATGATATTTCCATGTAAGTTTTTCATCAATGTTTACTCCAAGGAATTTTGTCATGTTAACTCTATTAATTCTGTGATTGCAAAATTTTATATCTAAGTCAATATTTATCTTACGGTTACCAAAGATAATGTAGTTGGTTTTTGATATATTCAGAGACAATTTGTTAACGGTGAACCATGTATATAGTTTATCTAGTTCACAATTAACAACATGTTTTAGTCTATTGTACATCCGTGTCAGAATATAATATGTTGGTATCATCTGCAAACAACACAAATTTAACAAGTTCTGATACATTACATATGTCATTAATATATAAAATGAACAGTCTTGGGCCTAGCACAGACCCCTGTGGTACTCCACATGACACATTTAGGAGATTAGATGAACATTCATCTATTTTGACAAATTGACTTCTATTGCTTAGATAACTTTCTACCCATTTCTCAGCCACACCACGAACACCATAGAAATGTAGTTTTTTTATTAGTATTGAATGATTTACGGTGTCAAATGCTTTCTTTAAATCAACAAAAACGCCAAGTGTGTATTTTTTTTTATCTAATGATGTACTAATTTCTTCGACCAGGTCAATCAATGCATGTGAGGTGGACATTGAGGATCGGAAGCCGTATTGACTGTTGGATAAGATATCATTTTTATCAATAAATTCTTCGAGTCTTTTATTATAGAGTTTTTCAAGTATTTTGGAAAATTGACACAACAAGGATATTGGTCTATAGTTGTTAAATTCTGTTTTTGAACCATTTTTAAATATAGGTATGACTTTGGCTACTTTCATTCTAGAAGGAAAAACTCCATTTTCAAACGACATGTTAAATATTGCTGTTAATGGCGTAATAATTGATTGCATAACTTTCTTTATGATATTCATACTTATATCATTACTGTCTGTTGAGGTTTTGTTTTTACATGCTCCGATGATCCTACTGACTTCTTCTTCACTTACTGGATTTAAGAACATGCTGTTTTTATTTTTGTTTTGAAGATAGTCATGAAATGAGGCACCATTTACCAATGGATCTATTTTAGCAGCTAGTTTTTTGCCAATGTTTGAAAAGAAGATGTTAAATCCATCTGCAATGTCTTTCTTGTTGGTAATTTTTCTACCCTCCATTACAAAATATTCAGGATAAGAAGATTAATTTTGCCTTTTATTAATAAGCGTATTTAAGATGTTCCAAGTTTCTTTACTGTTTTGTTTTTGGTCATCCAATAGTTTTCTATAGTATTCTTTTTCTGCATTTCTTAGTATTGTAGTTAGTTTATTTTTATAATTTTTGTAACAATGTTCCGTTTCTTGTGATCCATTTTTTAGAAATTTTCTATACAAGTGGTTTTTCTTGTGACAAGCATTTTTCAATCCAGTTGTGAACCATGGCTTATCACTGATTACATGTTGTTTGGTTATTTTTCTGAGTGGGCAATGTTGATCATATTTGTCCATAAATGTATCAATAAATATACCATAAGCTACTTCAACATCTTTTGTGCTAAATACATTTTCCCATGTTTCACTTCTTAAATCTGCTATAAAAGAATTTGTGTTTTCATTTTTATGATTTCGTACTTTTTTGTGCATTTCTGTTTTCCTTTTAGTTATTTCATATTCACATAGTGTAAATATTGGAAAATGGTCAGTTATGTCGCTGATTAAAATACCATTTGTAGTTCGCTTGTTTATGGCATTTGTAAAAATGTTGTCAATCAGAGTGGTTGAATCTCGAGTAATTCTTGTTGGCTTAGTGATAAGAGGATACAGGCCTAAGCTATACATGGTGTCAATAAAATGTTTTGTACCTAAATGGTTGTCATGTTTTAAGATGTCTACATTAAAATCTCCACATAGAAACAGTGTCTTGTTGGTGTGTGTGTTTCCAAAGATGTTTGTTATGTTTTCACAGAAGATGTCTATGTTAGATCCTGGTTTGCGGTAGATACAACCTACTGTTATATTTTTTTGGTTTTCTATTATCAATTCCACTGTGATACATTCAAGGATATCATTTATTGATAAAGATTTACTTTCAATTTGAGTGCAGTTAATACTGTTATGTACGTAAATAGCAACACCACCTCCTCTAACATTTTCTCTACAGACATGAAAAGACTTATACATAGGTAGGTTATGGTGTTGCATTGCTTTAGGATCATTCCAAGTTTCCGAGATGGCAATTACATCAAATACTATATCGGAAGCATGAATGTAGCTCTCGATTTGTTTGAAATTTGCATTTAGACTTCTTGCATTGAAATGAATTAATTTAAACCGTTGTTTATCATTCATATTATTGGAGATACCTCTCCATCGTGGATTTGAATAATATTGACAAGGTGAGTTATCATTACAAAAGTTATTATTGGGATCAATTATTGGACCAAGCTCATGTGCATTGTCTTCTTGGAGTTGAAATACATTTAGATTAACATCATGTCCTAATAAATCAACATCATCTGTCAGGCTAAGATCATGTTGTAGACGTAGTGTATTCTTACCATTATTGGCATCATATACTGGATTTATATCCACATCATATGTTGGATTTATATCCCTGTTATTGTTGTCAGTCATTGTTTATAGTTTGTTGAAGTCAGCTTGTCCACGGATTTGAATTGGAGAGGATGTTTCTGTTTTCTTGACGTAGATGATGCTGTTGGTTGTCCATGTGCTGTGGATTTTCTTGTCTCTGCGGAGTGTGCGGGCGTGGTGGAAGAGTTCATTGTTCAGGCGTGAGAGATGGTCATTGAGATACACGTTCGTTCCTTTCAGTGACTTTCTGTTTTGCATGACTTCTGTTCGTTTCTCGGTGGTCAGGAACTGGACGATAATGGGGGTTGTTCCGTCTCGGCGTTGGGGCAGGTCGTGTATCGCTGTGATTTCCATCTCCGGAATGTCGACGTGTAAGTTGTCATGGGCGAACGTAATGAACTTCTGTTTCATTGTTGCAGTCTCTCCGGTCGATTGTTCAGCTGGGGTGGTCGTTCTGGTGTTTGGTCGAGATGCGGCAGTGTGGGCGAAAGAGTGGAGATTTAGGCCGGTCACTATGACGTTCTTTTTTTTCGAGTGCTGCTCGAGGTTGTTCACGGCCGTTTCTAGGGTTTCAACACGAGTGCTCAGTTGACTAATCTGTTCATCTTTTGCTTTCAGCATCTTCATGAGGTCGGCCAGTTGTCTTTCATATTTTGCTGTGGTCGTTTTCATATCGTCAAAGTTTTTACATAAGTGGTTAAGTGATTGTTTAATCTCGGAAATATCAGAGTCGATGTGTTTCGGCGCCATCTTGTAACTGACTGTAGTGAGATACATATACGTGTATGGAACAATGACTATTCGATGGATAATTTGCCTAGTTTTTTTAACATTTCACCACCGTTGACACTATTTAAATACGCACCTATACAAAATCCCTAGTTCACTGTTAATTGATGATGGGGAAAAGAGAGGCGCATATTATGAACCTACGCGGTTGTCTTTTGCAAGTTATCTTTTAACATCGTGAAAGGTATTCAAATGTATAATTGTTGTGTAGCGTGCATTAATATATGTAACAGTACCAACGTAAAAACCACGATACAACAATGGATACACTTATGATGGTCGATACTGGTGTATATATAAGTTATAAAACCATTATGTAACAAATATTATTACTGTTTACCTGCCACAGCGATCCGGGTTTTGTCGACGCCGAAACTGTTGGCGTTTGCCATGAAATATTTGGTAGCCTTTACGCAGTCGTTTAGTGGGACCGGGTATGTGTGTTCTGGCGCCAGTCTGTAGCTAGAAAAATAGCGACCATGACTATCGTATAATGCGTTACAAAAGTTGTATATCGTGCCAAGAAAAACTTAACAAGAACAAATTTAAACTGTTGTCGTATTATGGTAATTTGAATACAATTAGCGCTTCGCAATATAAAACTATTTTAGCAAAAGCTACTCAAAATTGTGTTGTGAATGTGAAACGGTTGAACAAAAGATAAGCAAATCGTAACATATATTCATGTTAGCCACGCAAGCATAGTCTAGTCCTAACATGAAAAGGTGTGCGTTACCCAATACACGTCATGTGTACACGCGTGTAACATGAACACTTATTTCTTGTAATAAAATGTCAACTGTCTGTTGCTATCTATGAACAGACAGGTTAAATCTTATCAGAATAAACGAAGAAGTATGAATTAAAGTACCATTTCTTAATCTTCCATTAAACATATCTCATTCATAGATAATATATGAACTATGACATTTTCCAACGTACTTGACGCTGATCACGACCATGTCTGCTGAATTAGCAAACATTCTGCACAAAGCATCCATATCCTCTGTAAAAAGAAAACACCCAACATAAAATGATTTGAAAAACACTGAACTATTGAAGGAGGCGTCATTGTCATATCCATAAGGCAATACCACAAACCAACGTCACCAAGTATACTGATGCATACCACAACGGTGGCAGGCATGGATTCACAATAGCATCAACATTACGCTTTTACATCTCGCAACGTATTTGATGACGTCACGTGGTTCTGATAGAAAGACTTCGCCGCCAGGTGAAGCTGCAGGCAGAGTTTGCATGAAAAAATCATGTTAATAATGCAACCAATCTACTAGATTGCCGAGAAAATACCTGAGATTGAAATCGGCCTAACCAAAAATGCCCATGATAAAAATTACCAAGTGTTATTGCAGACACAAATAAAACGGCTTCTCTTGACAATCCCATATAATATGAAGCCAGAAGGGTTGACGACGGCAAACACGAATATTAGTAACTGAATACACACACAAGTGAAATTTAACGACAATTTACTGCTTATTGTAAGTAGACAACAAAACCATTACATTTACGAAGGAAGATAATTCTTGCTAATCTGTAGCAATAATCCAAGGGCAGCAGTTATTACAATTTCAGTATTTTGTGGGCGTTTCCATTTTGGCGTCCTCTGGAGGAGAGCGGTTCAATACGCAGTACTCTCGTATAGGAGAGAAGCCCTTACAGCTAAGTCTAAATAAGTACCATTGTGTTTGATGAAGAGGCCAATGAACGTCAGCTATCAGGGGGATACTGTTACAGAATTGTCAACGTTAGCGTAATAGTACAGTGCAATAAGTCGAACCTACAGGAATCCATGGAAATATGTATACTTATCAACCTTATCAGGAGATATGTTTTTGTACATTTGTACAGTGTTAACGTTGCGCGAAGTGTGCGCTTTCCCGATCCACGCACTAAATTACGCACAAATAACGCAGTGCGAGAAACGTCGCTGGATAAAAGTAAAGTTCTAAATCTCTAAAAATTCCTTACCAATACGAAACTAGCGCTTTATATCGGTACGTGCGGAAAGTCAATGATTAGTAGCAGAAACTTGCGAAATTCGAGTCAACCGAATGAAAGAAATATGGGCGTTCGGGTGAAATCGAGTCGACTTGTGCAGATTATGTTATACCATATAAGATACAAAGACAGCCGGGACTAAGGAAGAAGAGTCGAATTAAGTGGACATTGACTTAATCCGAGTTCGAATTATGTGGAGGGCACTGTATATAGACATACCTGCTGTTCCAATCGTCCATCCGCCTCCGTGGAAGTACACGAGACCTCGACGCAGCGCCGCCTGGTGGAATGTTGGTTGATACATCAACACTTGAACGTCGTCGAAGTTCTCGTATGTGACCTGGGCAGGAGTTGATTTGCATAATGTCAGGACAAAACGCGATATATTCATTTTCTTGGGTTGGAGAAAAAGTCACTTTTGTGTTTCAACCTCAAATTTAAAAAAAAAATTCTAAATGAAGTTTGAGTATGAATCCAAAATGATAGAGAGTAGTACCAAAATCTGATTTTTTTCAGATTGGTTGCACAAAATGTGATATTAAATTATTTTTGTTATCAGAACGCGGTATATATGTAGAGTTCGTCCGTACTCCGCGTAGTTGCACATGCGGCAAGACGGTGCTCATTGGCTGAAAATGGACATTGGCCTATCGCGTTTTGATAAAAACGACGGATGGCACTTATCTCGTTATGAAAACATAATTTTGTTTTGCAAGTAGTTTAAAGGGATTTATTGCGTTTTGTATACGTTATATAGTAACCTAGCTCTTCACATACTTAAGCAAACGTTTCGTCCTTGTTTGGGCGAAGTTATGAAAATAAATGGCGTTTATAAATAGCGTTTTGCCCTGAAACCCTTCATTTGTATTAATTTAATAATAATATGCGAAAAAGTCACAGCCCTATGCTAGAGAATACACAGCCCTCTGCTAGAGTATACACAGCCCTATGCTAGAGTATACACAGCCCTATGCTAGAGAATACACAGCCCTACGCTAGAGTATACACAGCCCTCTGCTAGAGTATACACAGCCCTCTGCTAGAGTATACACAGCCCTATGCTAGAGTATACACAGCCCTATGCTAGAGAATGCACAGCCCTATGCTAGAGAATACACATCCCTATGCTAGAGAATATACATCCCTATGCTAGATAATGCACAGCCTATGCTAGAGAATATACAATCCTATGCTAGAGTATACACAGCCCTATGCTAGAATATACACAGCCGGGCAACGTCTGCAATGTTTACGTACAAATTTTTTTCATGACGCGCATAACAATGTTATCACTGTACATAGTTAATAGTCAAAAACTTGTTTTTATCTATATATTTCAGCAATAAGTGAACACAACCTAAACACAGGCCACCAGTGACGGGCGTCAACAATCTTGACCACAAGAAAGAGTTGTATATGAGCAAGATAAATGAGACTATCAACATCCACATAGGGAAGCCCATTTTCTAAATCGGAAAATAACTACATCTGGGTGGGGGGAGGAGATCAAGCAAAGGGAGACTTTGGGGACAGGAGGAGAATGAACACTGAGGATGGACGGACGGCGGAAGAGGAGAAGCGAAGAGCACCTGCGGGTACATTTGTGGAAGGAGTCCATAACCCATAAACAAACTAAACTATCTAGCCACTATTAAGTACTAAGAACATGAAATTATGTAATATTACGGAGGGAACGTTGAAGAAGAACGTATTTATTATGTGTGATGTGTATTTATACTTGTATATAATAGTGAATTTTAGACAAATCTAATGTGTGTGTGTGCGTGCGGGCGTGCGGGCGTGCGTACGTGCGTGTGTATAAATGTAATTACGAAATGACAATATTATGTCCAAAACGAACCATCCGTCTGTGAAACTTGATTATTGTTTGCTGTCACCACTAACCTTCAAGTGACTGTCGCTGGTCAAGGTGAATGGCTCTAGTTTGTACGCCATGCCCGGCAGTTGTCGGGACACGTGCGTGCGACTGGGTCCCACTCCCAGGCAGCTGATGATATACGACTGAAATGGTAGAATTTATGAAAAATTTCTTGCTTGCAAGGAACTAAAAAGGATTGAGGATGTGATGGTCAGGTAACTGAGATCTTATCTTCATTTTGATTTATAAAACGAACACGATTTCATATAACAGTTGGAATTTGTAAAAGTTATATGAATTTGTTTCAGCGAATTGTCACTAGTCACACCCCAATACATTCCGACACAATTATTGCACAAAAACAAGGCAAACACACACGCACGCACACGCACGCACACACGCACACACGCACACACGCACACACGCACACACGCACACACGCACACACGCACACACGCACACACGCACACACGCACACACGCACACACGCACACACGCACACACGCACACACGCACACACGCACACACGCACACACACACAGACGTGACACAACACAATACTAGCTGCATTAAGTAGCCCAGGCCTATTTTGCACACGAACCAAAAATAGCTGTAGATCAAGACCCATCAATTTACTTACCTTTGCAGAAACCTTATAATGTCCTGCTCCAAAGTTCTGTTTCTCTCATAGACACGCTAACAAACATTAATAAAATGCGCGTATTTACGAACACTCATATTCAAACCAATAAACAATGCGAGTCAAAATGACTTCGTTTATCAAAAGGTAGCTTTTTAAAGTTTGCTTCAAATCTATCAAAAGTATAAAAAGTACTGATTAAATAATATATTTCACCTAAGGAAGTATCATTGTTAAAGGTCGTGATCTATAAAATCAAAAAGGTACCAGATTTAATTTCACATTTTTGCAACTTGATGCCCTCTTTACTGTGACACGCCTCATATATGACAGATGACTGAAATTGGCTCGATTGCAGGTATGAAAATCACTATTACTCAGTCGGTGTAGTGAAATGTTGTTTTCTATACGATGCTGTTATGAACTAGTTTATGAACCAATAATCATGACCAACGTCCACTTGCCCAAATTGCGACCGTTTTCCATTCTTGTAGAATAGCGCGAAGGAGATGCGGTTCGGAGAAACCTTCCACCACATGGACGTCAGTTAGTAGGCTGTTGTAATCTTCCCGATCCCATGGGAACTGGCCGGGCGGAAGTGGGCAGGGATAGTGCTGCGAGGCCACACACGTCTGGAGCCAATTGGCGTTGGCCGGGTCCCAGAAGTTCTGTTGACGTCCATCGCAAGGCCTGTAGGACACGGCGAAGGTCGAGGCGACGAGGCTCAACAACAGTGCTGTCACAGCAACGAGAAACGTAAGTGGAGGTTCGACAGACATTAAACGTGGTGGGGGTAATTATATATATCGTTGTGGTCGTTTTAATTTTAACGTTCTCTCTCTCTCTCTCTCTCTCTCTATCTCCCTAACACACACATATTTACAAGACCATTATATGCACTTATGCAGAACAAGGTAGAAATGTATAATTATAAAAAAGGTAAGTTATTGTAATTGTCTGTCCATTACAATAGTGCAAATGTCTGTCTAAACTGCCTACAATAACTTCTGAAAACAGTACGTTTTATATGTCCTCTATAAACCTTTTCTTTTCAGCTTTATTTACTTTCCCATTCAATGTTCCTGAAATGTAGTCTTTTCACATTATTAAAACAACGAAACGCATGAAGCGACTAGTTACCTTTACATAATACATCTGAGTGGAACTTCGCGGCCATTTTCTACGTATTGACTGCGTCACTTCTTCTGGAATTGATATGTTGTAGTTAAAACAAGCGAATGTAACGACAAAGGTACCCTCTCGAGAGAAGCTCACCACTCGATTCATCAATTGGTCCCACGTGAGTAGCGTACCTGTAACTAAATAACGCCAGTTGGTAGACTAAAGGCCAGTGGATCTAGGACATAGAAAGAAGTGAACGAACCGCGGTACCTGGGACTAGATTTTCCAGATCATTTTCATGTTAGCGTATTAATATCGTGTCACTTGTCACCTATCATGTATTAAAGCGTATCACTTTTTCAACACATAATGTTGAACGGATATGTCAAGGACTAATACACCGTGCGTTATTTTAGTTTGATTTTGGTTGTCTAATTGAACTAGATGCGGCCGTTATAGCCATGCTTCTCTATGAACAACGGGTCTTAGATTAAAATCATCAAACTGCCGAAGTTTAGTTAAATGTGATGTCAGATGTGCTGAATGTGTCAAGCATCAAGAAGGGCGAATATCTTGGTAAGGTTAGGTGGAGGTAACCAAAAATGCGTAGTGAGTAGTGGAAAACAGTAACTATAATAACCCAGATAAACGCATACTAACAAACAAGAGCAGCGTTCATCGCCGTTACAGTTTTTTTGTTTCCTAAACTCGTTCCCTCTTAACATTTTGTTTCTGCTGTCGCCAATTATGGCATCGCGTGCAGCCAATCATAATCTCCCGGTAAATTTAAAAATATAACTGTAAAAAACTAATTTCATGTTTTTCGAAATACGATGCCAATTGGTAGATCAGAGGCCAATGGTTGAAGAAAGCTAATGAGAATGTAATAGGCCTCGTGGATTACTGCGCCTCGAAGGAGATGTACTTATGATACACAAATATATATATATATATATATATATTTATATTGTTCGAAAATGTCATCAACACTGCGGCACACGTGATTCCCTAATTATATTGGTAAGTATTCTGTGTACAGTGTATTACTGTATATTTGTATATATATATATATACACTTGTATATTTGTATGTGTGTGTGTGTGTGTGTGTGTGTGTGTGTGTGTGTGTGTGTGTGTGTGTGTGTGTGTGTGTGTGTGTGTGTGTGTGTGTGTGTGTGTGTGTGTGTGTGTGTGTGTGTGTGTGTGTGTGTGTGTGTGTGTGTGTGTGTGACATATCTTAACAAAATGAGTCACATGTCGGCGTTTTTCAATATTGAGTTATTGGCAATGTTTGAAAGAGCATATTCTCAGCTTTCACATGATGTATCAGACAAGAAGATATTTCAATCATAACTGACGTTACGGCTCGTTAAACATGTGTGGGGTTGAAGTCTTCATTCCCAGAAACGGCCTTCAAAGTTTAAGCAACATATTTGTTGTGTTTCAGGTAATGTACCTTAGTTACCATAGACAAATCTTGATGGAATTTGGACCACTCCGAGACAATGGCATTCTGAAGACATTATGTTAATATGAAAACAATATCTTTGTTAGAAATAAAATAGCAGTAGAATTAATTGTTTGTGTAATTACCACTATTGTTAGAAAAGCTAAAACGCTGCTGCACTATTATACATTATGCCTTAGTTAGCATTGTCATATACAGATGATATTTGGAACACTTGACGATAATGGCATTCTCATGACACTATATTAATATACAAATAAAACCTTTGTCAGAAATAAGTTAGCAACAAATTAATTGCTTGTGTCATTACCGGCATTGTTAAGAAAAAGAAAAACTGGCAGCTCTTACACCATTTTACATTGCATTCCGTAGAGGTATATGTCATTAATGGGCCAGTAAGAATGATATTGTTTTTATTATTAATTTTATATTAATATTTTATATTAAAAAACAACTTATCTAGATTTATAAAAACATAAATACGATAAACATTTTAGTCATATTTAACAAGAATTTTAATACCAAAAAACAATGTAACTACATAACGACAACAGATCGATGACAATGTTCAGTAAGTCAAATGCAGCTTCCAGACCGGTCACATCCTCGCTTGCGTGGTATCGGCACGGCGCGCACGGCCTCGGGTGCAGGGAACGGGTTCACTGGACCCTGCCTGCTCAAGAGTAGCCGTAGTAGTTTCTCGTTGTGGCTCCTGTTCACCAGACGGTCCAACAACAGGGTCAGCCTCCGGCGACGCCCAGACTCCTAACCAGGCGGTCCAGTAACAGAGGCAACCTCCTCGGCTGGGCTTTGACAGAGCACATCTTCGAAGCCACGCCGAACGCCATTGTTGCTTCGTTATAAACAACTATCTGGGTCACAAGTAACAGCACTGACGCGGTGAAAATACACAGTACGCCTGCGTACATAGAGAATTATTCAAATTACCTCTTCACTCAACCAATGCGTGAAACCGCTTGGGTCACATGGTTGCGTTGCTACCATGTGATCCGAACTTGTTTACACATCTGGCATTGGAGGAGGGTGTTCCTTGCCTTTTGTAGGTCACAGTTCGCAATTATTCGCATATATGTGCCCATATTTGGAAAGAAGACGTGTCACGCTTCGCGGGGATATCCGATTTGTTAGGGATCATCCCAAAAATGGCGACCAAAAATGCGCGCAATTAGCAACATTGTCAGACACTTCGGACAGCTCCTCAGAAATGACATTAAAATACATAAAACAGAATTATTTAGACAGTAGTAGTAGTGGCAATCGATAAAACGAATATGAAGGAATCATTTTAAGGGGAAATCTCAAAATCTGTAGATTCGCGATTCTTTTACATAAACGGCATTTACGGAAAATCAGTGTTATCGACATCCGACTCTTTTCGTTAATATTATATAGACAAATATACAAGAATACACTGTACACAGAATGCTTACTGATATAATTATGGAATCACGTGTGCCGCAGTGTTGATGACATATTCGAACATGTACTACAAGTATGTACATACTTTTAAACTGTTAGCTTAGTTATTATATCGTCAGCTAATTTATTTGTTCATTTATTTATTATTTATTTTTATTTACTTTTTTTAGGTAATGTTCAGACGGTGTTAATATTATGTTATCAAGTTCACTTTATGTCAATAGATGTACGGTTGTCTTAAAATATGTTGGCAGTTGGCCTAGGTTTAAATTTATACTAGTTTTAGCATAGTTTCTTAATGTTTCTGATTGTACATTTTGCGTGTTCATGGTGGGGGGCAGGGGAGACAAGTGTATGTATGTTGACGCCACAACTCCAAGAATTCCTCGTACATTTTAAATGCTACTTGGTAATAAACAGTCTGAATCTGAATCTGAACAAATTGATGAAATATTTCGAATTACTTAAATGAATAAATATGTATCTTAGCGTACAGCATGTAACGATTACATTTGCATTCACCACACATCTGGGGCCGTCAAAATACGCAAATCCTTAGTGTTACCCACTTATGTAGATTCCTACGGCCGCCTATTAAAGGTACGTTATTTACTAAGACAACTATTTTAGCGTTAATGGAACGTTCCAAGTCGCTCATGAAACCGCACCGAGTAAATTATTTATTTACTAAGGGTCCAGTTTCGTGAATGGCTAGGAAGGTTTGCTTAACGCTATGAAGATTGTCTTATAAAATTACGCGTTTTAATAAGCAAATACATGAGTTTACGAAAGTACGTAACGCTAGGTAATTGCGTAAATGTAAGAAGGCTTCACAAAACCGGACCGTGAATTTAAAGGAACCCGATTCACGATAAACTGCCATATAGTCACGCGTTGCTGGCGTTGCTAATGGTTTATCTTGTTGTAAAAGTGTTAACCTATTAATAGTTTATAAAAACGTCCGGACAACTATTATCATATTATCTTATTGATATGTTGAGCAAGCTTAGAATAAAAACACCTACCTCGTACTTGTTAGAAACGTCTGCATGTGCCACGCACGTCAAACCGTGGTATTACTACGCCAAGATATCTGGTCGCCAAACTATCGCCAAGTACCCTACACCTGCGAATGTAATGCTGTAAACTGACCCCTTAATTAGCACGAACTTTCTATTATAGAAATATCTCAGAGCAGCGCATTGAAAATATCACGCCCGCCGACCTCCATCCAGAACATAGAGTACAATTGTGGTGGTCCCTGTTGACCCGAGATGGACACGCACCATAGGATACAATATAATGAGGTCGTAACTAGGAGAGGGCCATATACTCTGGCAATGTCATTGTCTGCCTATCGTAACAGGTGATATACAACCTGTGACGGTGAATCACCAAGTTTTCCCGAGTGCTGTTTATTACTTGAGTATGGCCTACCCGATGGACTAATGGTCATTCTAGAACAAAAGGCCAAAAATAAGTCCCCATCAACCTATTGGGCGAAGCGAGAAAGGAGTGTAGGCCTAGTCTAGTTAATGCATGACCAACTGCCACTGAAAGCATCATACATTGCAACACAAGGTTTCTTTTGGATTTGTTCCCAGAAAAGTCTTCAATATTACACACGAAACACCTCATAAATCTACACAGTCGAAATTCACTATTTCATTTAAATTCGGGATGGATGTCATGACAATTACGTTAATAAAATCAATCTTGCTAATTAACATTTTCCCTGATTATCAATGCTAAACTATGATTTTCAATATCAAGAATGACATTCACGGCCTTTCCAGTGTGTGTATATTTGTAGTTAACATATTCTTTGATTGGATTTAATGTTGTCATACAAATTGTCTTAAGAAGTCTACTAAGGCTGATACATGTATTGAATTCAGTGGGTTTGCGGATAACGCAGTCTGCAACGTGATCAGTGCTAGGGCCATGTATAGCTCATTCACGTATCTAATGGTGTTGACAGCCATTTTGTTGTTTTGTTTTCGAATTGCATTGTTATAGTCGTAACCACGTTTAGGGGGTTGTATCGCAGACTTATCATCCACCGAATATTGTGTGGTGTTATCGTAGCATACTATCACAACACGTACGACGTTGTCTTTGTAATGTCCAGTAGACGGGGCTACTGTTTGGTCTCTCTGGGAATATCCAGCGGTGTATCCGGATCTATAAAACCCAATATGTTGGCAAACAGTAGTGTATGATATTCCATCGTGGAATACTGAAAGAATCAATTAAAGTATATGCAAATAGATACCGATTTTTGCCACTGTGGCAACTACCGAGTGAGGTAACATGAGTACTTATTATACACTTTAATTATCGCAAGCAACCCATTGACAATGACTGCTAAGGTGTCATTGACAATGACTGCTAAGGTGTCATTGACAATGACTGCTAAGGTGTCATTGACAATGACTGCTAAGGTGTCATTGGCAATGACTGCTAAGGTGTCATTGGCATTGACTGCTAAGGTGTCATTGACAATGACTGCTAAGGTGTCATTCAGGTACACAAAGAGCAAGTGCAATAAACGTCACACTAGTGCCTTAATCTGCACGTCGGGAGTGAATTTACACACAAGTTTATGACTTCGCTTTAACAGTCTTCACACCTTGTACATTCTCGTTTGTCACATAGTGAAACTTGTTTGTCTTGAGTAGTCTATGTACTGTTCCCAATGTTTAGAATAAACTTTTATTCAGTTCAATCTTTCGCTCATTCATTCATCCATCCATCCAACCATCCATCCACCCACCCACCCATCCATCCATCCACCCACCTATCCATCCATCCATTCATCCATTCATCCTTCCATCCATCCATCTATCCATCCACCCATCCTTCCATCCATCCATTCATCCATCCATCCGTCCATCCATCCATCCTTCAATCTTTCCATCAATCCATCCATCCATCCATCCATCCATCCATCCTTCCTTCCTTCCATCCATCCATCCATCCACCCATCCGAACATCCATCCATTTAATCATTCATGCATTCATCCATCCATCACTCCGTCCATCCATTCATTCTTGCAGTCATTCATTCATCCATTTATTCATTCATTCATTCATTCACTCGCTCAATCACATACTCACTAACTCGTTCATTAATTCATAGATGCAAACATCAAATTAATCAAAACCTCAATATGCAGTTTGGACACACGAATCAACCTCACAAATGTCACATTTAGTTGATTTGTGGCTGTCACACATGACTAATTTGGGATTAGCACCTATTTGTCGCTGTCACACATGACTAACTTGGGATTAGCACCTATTTGTCGCTGTCACACATGACTAACTTTGGATTAGCACCTATTGCAGAACGATCATAATCTGATAAGTGAAAGAGCCAAATCTTGTACGTCTTGTGTAATCTCGCTTAATGCATGACTTCGTCAGAAAGAGAACCTGGTGATAGATAGTTTATTGGAAAGAAACTGACAATAAAGCGGCAAGGTTGTTGTAATAACACATATTAATTTATGGAGTTGCACTTTTCTCGTTCTGCCATGCAGTCATTTGTTTCTACTGGTTAATCTTACCGATGCACCTCGTGTATACATCCGCTACCACATCTTTAGTAGGAGTGCAGTTTCCGACAACATATTTATTCGCGCAATTGGAATACAAATACAAAAGACGACGATTGGTTGAATAAAGTCTCAATGAAAATGTAACGTCCCGTATGCAGTATCCATTTAAATAGTAGCATTCCGATATGCAGCTAATACACAGGCAGAATAGTATCACGCTAGTATGCAAGGACATTCGTGCAGAATAACAGTGCGTACTTTCCAACGACTAAAACGATTCGTGATGCAGCACATGATGGCTTGGTTGTTCACCTAGTCGAGATTAAGCTCTAACATACATGTAAGCATTTCTTTCTGCTTCGCAATTCAAGTGCTCAGAAAATGTAAATCTGTGCATCGACGCGACATGTAGAAATACAAACTTTGCAGAAATGGTAATATGTATTAACGTGCTTGTTCTTAGTGAGCCGTGTTTATTTGTTATGATACAAATTATGGCATGGTATAAGTAAACTCTTCTAAACTTCCAATCATAACAACATTTTGCAATTTACTCTATCCAGACCCCATAAATGCTCATGTATCGCTTTCTCCACCAATCGCCCAGTCAGGTGTAGTGAACTATTTCTTCACGCCGAATATGTGGACGATGAACTCCTCGTAACTGACGGTGCCTGACTTGTCTGCGTCCATCATGTCTATCATACGTTGTAGTTCTGCCTGGGAGAACGTCTTGCCCAGCTCTTGGAAGACCTGGGATCAGACCAGTATTTAAGTTTCCATAGGCGACAATGACGTCGTCCGTTCCGTGTTTATTAAAATGAAGAAGTCTGTTCCGAGTTTTGAATTCATTATTTAATATAATGTTCTTAAGACTTTAACTATGTCGAAGGTTTATTGCCTGCCAAACAACGTTCGCAATTTGGATGATACGACCCCGGAGCTTGACCAAATGTACACAAAACACCCAGTTTCAAAACAAGCTTAATTGGGAATACTGCCGAGGCGGGATAAGTTAACCTCTATACCCTTTAATGTTCAACAATTCTCCATTTTC
Organism: Escarpia spicata; assembly: GCA_963995525.1. Taxonomy (NCBI): domain Eukaryota; kingdom Metazoa; phylum Annelida; class Polychaeta; order Sabellida; family Siboglinidae; genus Escarpia; species Escarpia spicata. Next base: position 12,720,304 of record OZ023207.1, on the reverse strand, counting down.
CCACGTTCTATACAGCAGACTCCCTGTTACAAATTATTATAACGCTGGAAAGAGGGCCAGATTTCCTCCCTTTAAAGGTAGCTTGCGCCACCTACCAATAGAGCAACAAACCAATTGCACGAATTACCACCATTGCGGTGGTGCCATCTGGTGATCACCACTCGAGTTTCTCCGGTAGAAGAAAGTCCCTTTGGAAATGGCAAGTATATTACAGGGTGTAAATAAATGTAAAGTGAATAACTATCGTTGTGTTTCCTGAAATACGTCGCCAATTGGTCAATTAGACGCCAAATGACCAACGGACGTAAACAGAGTTGAGTGGACATCGGCGCGTCGGAGAAGATATAATAATAATAATAAATAATAATAATAAGATAATTTCTATCGCGCCTAAATCCTTGGAAACGATCTCAAAAATCTCAAAATCCATTAGTAGTATTCCAGTTGTCAACAGATGGGTCAAGGCGCTAGGGAGCTACGGTGCATAAGCAAGGTTGTAAAGATAACTTTTTAAATGACGACGGAATTTTGTAATATTTTCAGCTGATCTAACACTAAGAGGGAGCATATTCCAAAGAGTTGGTGCAGCAACAGAAAAAAAACCTAGTTCAAATGTTAATGTTGATGCACTTAGATTCTCAAATATTACCGTATTAATATATCGATATATTTATTTATGTTACTGTATATCACTACGGTATCGTTGGACTGTTGTTGGTGCATCTCCACTGGGATGCCGAGGACCATTCGTCTCATACTATGTTCATCCGTTCCCTTGGACCACAGGCTTTTGATTTACCAATTGGCGATGCAGTTCAGAAAACGAAACGACAGTTATTTAGAATTATTCACTTGTGTGATTTTTATATTCATAGCTTTTTTCTGGAAGGTCGTTTTGCAAATTGATAGAGTGGTAATCACTAGATGGCGCAACCATAGTGGTGATAGTTGATCCGTGCCTGGTTTGTTGATTGAACGGTGGCTAAACAAATGAACACATTTATTGCCACCAAATTGCATTTCATAATCATACAACAATGTTGAAAAATGCGCACGCGAAACGTACAAACTATAAACAAATATCCACGTCCTAAAGGCGATATATTGTATTGGCAATATTGCATCTGATTTTTAACCACAAACCATGTGATGTTTGGTGTATTCGTGGTTTCCCACAGCCCAAACCATCATTTAAGCACACTTTCAATTAATAGTTACCACGCAGGCTTATTCTGGGTAACGGAACAGTAACGCTACCGTTACAATTTATTTCATTGTTCGTTTTTTAATCACCTGATTTATCCCTTGTAAAGGAATGCTCTGTTCCCAGTAAATTAGTGGTCTGTCCCAAGTAAATTAGTGATCTGTCCCCAGTAAATTAGTGATCTGTCGCCAGTAAATTAGTGATCAGTTCTCCAATATATTAGTGATGTGTACCCACCTTCTGCAGCTCTGACCTGTCGATGTATCCGTTGCCATCCTTGTCGAACTCAAGGAAACATGCTCTCATGGCTGCCCGGCTGCATGAGACAAGAGAAGACAAGGCGTGCCATCTAGTACTACATGTATCTCATGCATTTCAAATTTCTATCAATTGTAATTATTATCAGAATGTCCTTCGTATAGCAGTAGGAACGGCATACATTTTGTAGTTACGCACAATAGATTTTTATATATTTTATTATATTAATTATCCGTGTTTGTTAGTTATTTAGTTAACTATTTAGTTAGTTATGTAGTGTGTTTGTGTGTTTGTGTGTTAGTTATTGGAGTATACGTAAATGCATATAACTGTCACAGTTAATTAAATAACATTATCAATGTAGCTATGTCCAAACAGATCAAGCAAATTTATTTTGATTGTGACATGATAGCCTTTGCGCACAGGATGTTTCAGGTTTGATAACAAATGTCCGTGGATAAGACAACACAATTACCTGTCATCGCGTACTCTTACTCTACTATTATATTCATGGTTCATTACAAGTAATCCCTATTACATAAAGCACACAACTAAGAAGAACGAACGAAATCATTGTTTTCCGTTTCGATTGGCTAGAAATTGTGTATTACCATTGACAATATATTTTAACGTTATGTGTAATTCATTGTAATTTGGGGGACTATATTTTATAGTAATTGCTGTTGGTATGAATTTTAATATATTATTATACTATATGTGCCTACACATGCGCATAACGTTCCTAATACAAACCTCGATTGATCGGGCTTCATAAAACGTATTCATTATAATTATGAATTTCATTATGCATCGCCGTGTTATGCAACAGTTCAATCTAGTGCAATTACCTTGATCATGTTCTACCTATGGCTGGAAATCGATTAATTATTAGTTCGTGTTATCAAGCAAACAACCGTAAATTGATAGTATCATTCATTTTGTGACAAAATTTTCGAGCCATATGTTTGTTTTTCGCACATGCGCACAGGGAAACGGGCACAGATAGTTATTAATTGTTGATACACTTAACTTAGCATGTTTTTTAATGTCGCCAACTGTGAATATTATGGTAGTTGATGGATTAAATGGAATCGTATTAACATACACATGCCAATGTCTTAACTACAACTATGTATTATTAATGCAACATTAAATAACATCATTATTATTATTTAAATGTAGTACGTCGGCGAATTTAAATGGCGTTAAGTGCCACCGTACTCGCGTATTTTGCAAATACATAAATGTTAAAGAGTGCAAACGTTATTATTGTTAATAATAAGTTAACGGTGGTTCAATATTGTAGACAGCAGATATCTACGGTTACGTCTCTCTACAAAAAGTGTATAAATTTAGGTAGGTCTACATTCCATAGGTTTTGGTGTATCAATTATTTCGATATTTTAATTGTTTGTTTTGCCTAAAGCGCCGAGGCTATATTAATTTTAATCAAACCTTAAACATTTTAAATCTAGCCACAATATTTACGTAAATACCTCCATTTCATATTGCTTCGTCAACTGAGTAATAAATTAAATAATAACAACTGTGGCGCCATCTGTTCGTGGTTTCAATTACATCATTGGCAAAGTTAATACGATCTGACACCACCACATATAGTTACTCGATAGCATTTCAGTGGGATGTATCGCGTTGGTGATATAATTAAAATAGCACTACGGCAGGTTTTAACAAAGCAACAGCGGATCAAATTATGGTATTGTTGCATGTTTTGTACATCATTTTACGAGGGAATATCCCGAATATATGAAGACGTATATTAAATACGTAGTCTTTAATTAAAGTGTATTGCCTGTATATAAAATGTTGAGGTAAGACGTCTTACACACTAATTTGAACGCATGCACGCACGCACGCGCACACACACACACACGCGCACGCGCCACACACGCAGACACACACACACACGCGCTCGCGCGCGCAAACACACGTGTGACACATCAAAAATGGTTCTAGGTCAAGTCTCATCAATTTAATGAATAGAATGGCTTCTATATAGGTTTCATATTTTAAATTTATCAGTATTTAGTACATTATTTTGTCAACATTAATCCGACCGACCGACCGACCGACCGACCGACCGACCGACCGACCGACCGACCGACCGACCGACCGACCGACCAACCGACCAACCGACAGACAGACAGACCGACCGACAGACCGACAGACCGACAGACCGACAGACCGACAGACCGACCGACCGACATACAGATAGACAGACCGTCGAGTCGACCGACAGTCCAGCCGACCGACCGACCGACCGACCGACCGACCGACCGACCGACCGACCGACCGACCGACAGACAGACAGACAGACAGACCGACCGACCGACCGACCGACCGACAGACAGACAGACCGACCGACCGACCGACAGACCGACAGACCGACAGACAGACAGACCGACCGACCATCCGTCTAGCCGACCGACCGACCGACAGACCGACCGACCGACCGACCGATCGACCGACCGACCGACAGGCAGACCGACAGGCAGACAGTCCGACCGATCGACAGACAGACAGACAGACAAACAGACAGACCGACAGACAGATAGGCATTATACATGGCTGTAATTTCAATTTATATCCTGTCATCCCACTATATCGCATCACAGCAAAAAGTATCCTAACAATTAGTTGATTATTTCCGAGATCACAAATATGCCACTAAACAATGTGATTCCGATAGGCATGTGTACGTGACGTCACGTACCCGTGTTCCGCCGGTTCCTGTTGCCCCATGGCAACCATGTACTCGTCCTTGGAGATCATATTATCGCCCGAGGTGTCCGTGCTGGCGAAGAACCGCTGGAATGCAAAATCGACGATCGATGACACGTGTGCGTGTGCGTGTGCGTGTGCGTGTGCGTGTGCGTGTGCGTGTGTGTGTCGTGTATTTGTGTGTGTGCGCCCGCGTGTTTGTGTGCCTTCGTGTGAATGTACGTGTGATAAATAGATCGAACTATGTGGCTACCGTATCAACTGATCACTGTCGCCTACTGGTAACAATCAGGTTAATTGAATATCAAAAATGTGGTCGCAGTTCGCCATTCTTGACCGGTCACTGACACCCAAATATATCATATTACAAAAAATTACCTCTAAAGAAACTTTGTACGCTGTCTGGATATTTCTACCGCATCCCGCAGTCTTCGGCGGTAGATTGAAATTAGATTCTGCTGAAGAAGATCGCTCGCGGGAAGCGATCAAAATATTAAGAACGGATGCCAAGTTTTTCTTGAGAGGTAATTGTGTATAGGGCCTGCTATTTATAACGGAGAAACCGGATCATCCATTCGAAGAACAGCAGTGTTGGTCTTTATTAAAGTCTGGGTTTCGTTACTTCTGTCTCCGCGCATCTTCTCATCAGCTCCGCGTGTACCGGGCTGACATTTTAACGTGCCTTGGGGGGCCTTTTCTGGTGGTTCACCTAATTATTTTTCTAATTCCAGAGGCCCTGATGGAAGGGGATCTTTGCGTGTTTTCTATATTTTTTATCTTCCGAAATTTAATAATGTCACCTATAATAAAAAAATATGTAGGTGGATGTGAGCAGCAACGTTGAATAGTTGTCACGCTTTTGCAATTTGTATGCACCCCGCTGAGAGGAAAATGGTGCGGGTGCAATTGTAAAAGCACTTAATTTGGTGTATTTCGGATTTTAGCGTTGGAGATTTAGGGGTGGGACAATTTTCAGTCTTCCGATTCTGGACAACAATATTTTTTCTTTCTTTAAAATGTGATTCCGGTTGCAGTGCATGTAGTAGGAAGGTGGATCCCTTCTCGGTGCGTGGGGTTTTCAGTGCGCCCTAACATTGACTTTGTAAGATAACATACACATGGATACAACTTTATATCATGGAGACCTGCTATTTTACCTCTACAACGCCTGGTAACTCGACAAATTCTACATCAAATGCTTCAAAGTTGGTGAATCACTGCTTTGCACCAGTACAGTCGAACTTCTCTTCACGGACACCTCAGTAATACAACCACTTCACAATTAAGGTCACCCTACGACATATCCACATTGTTATTGTAACAGTAAATTATAGGAAAGTTGTCACCCTAATACGGTCCCATCGCCATTCAAGTCACGCTTGTCCGACGGTGACCTGAATAGTGAGGATTCACTGTATTTATTATTATTATTATTATTACTACTACTATTATTATTACTATTATTATTATTAGTAGTAGTAGTAGTAGTAGTAGTAGTAGTAATATTATTATTATTATTATTATTTATTTTCATCATAGTATAGTGGGTCACATATTAAACGTTATTTAATAACCGTCTGTCACCCTTCCACAATCGTGCAGCCTTCCAGTGTAGTGAGCTGAAACTATCACGTGCTTTGAGCCGGTTACATAACGCATTCCAACTTTAGGCTAGTGTAGTGGTTAACACATCCGCCTGGCATGCCAGCGCTCTGAGTTCGAAACCCGGTGTAAAAAAATGGTGTATAAACCTGGCTCTCAACATTGGGGACTGTTACATCCCTCGTGACTCGGAGATCACGTTCATGTCGGTTCCGTCTCAATTTAGGACGTAAAAGAACCACTGAGGACGACAAGCACCCTGGTAGTGACCACCCTCAGTGCCAGCATATAAAGGTCGGTTTAGCGATAATGTTATGAAAAAGGCTGACTAGTTGAATGATACCTCATAAGACCATTACATTGTAACCACAATAATACAGACTAGTCGGTTAATAGAACGTTGCCGAGCGCTGGAAACAACTAGAACTTACGAACTGTCGTATGAATTAATGTTACGTAGCTACGCAAAGCTCTGTATGTCTTCAATAAATGTTTCGAGTTGTGCAATTAAAACAAATATTCCCCATGTCACTGTGAAGCTTCGATGATAACATTAATTGTCGTGAAACCAGCCTCCGCGTGCTGCACATCCGCACAAAAGCGTTGTGAAAAGTTTGACCTATTTCTTCGACGTTTGACCGCTAGACACGTTGCCGTGTCGCGAATTGGCTAAACGTTTTAATTTATGAGTTATCTTATTGTTATTATTTTCCTGCAAATAACGGCGCATATATCAATTATATTTATACGATATTTTATATATTATATTTATTATATTTATATATATTTATATATTTTATTATATTTATACTATGTGTTATAACAATATTAAAATGCTAAACTTACACATCTTATTAGCACAAACCACGTTAGAAGCAACGCACACTGTTGACTCGGCCTTATTAGAGACCTACTTCTGGCCCAAGATTACTCTGGGCCCTTCACACCGGATAAAATTAATGACTCATACTCTGTAGGCGTTTAGCGCTCGTGTGGTTTAGCTGCCTGACACAGTTTCATATAACATTACCACATCTGGCGCCTCCCTCCATGCGGCAACCTGTTTGTACCAGATCGACACATCTAGGCAGTGACACAAGGGAAAGAATACGGGAATTAACTTTTTTCCCAGTAGTGTACGTATGTCAACTCGTAATTTCCCATGAGTCCGTCAACGATAACAAGGCAGGAATCTACCAGCGCAAAAGCAGCGCTATGTTAGGGACCGCGGGATCTCACTCCATGTATTAATGTTACTAATTTATGTTTATTTTCAAATATATGGTACATCATACATTTATGTCAGAAAAAGTGCACGCTGAAGAAACTTGTATTTGTACACATAAGACAATGTTCTACTTGCAAGTGTTTTGAAGCGGTTCACCGTTATATATAATTGGATATTGCACAATATAATCTCACAGTAATAATAATAATACTTGTATATTAATTAGTAATTCATATTGACTTGCAGGATATTAAAATACAATCATTCATAAGAGTCGGAACCGGAATGGTTTGGGGGCTGAACCGAGCGACATGCACGAATAACGTTTATGTGGGTACAACAATGGAATGAGAATGAAGCACAGCGTAGACATTTCTAAACGAACTGCCAGACACGTTTTGAAAATGACTAATGAGTAAGATTATTTGTGATGTGGTTCAACCCCACAGAGGCGACCTGTTTAACCGATCCCTAGAAGGGCGCATCTAGCTGACTCGTTGAGCACCAGGCTTGTGGGGATGCATTCTAAGATAGGAGCTGAATGAGACACTAAATCCGCCGATTCCAATTACTATGTCCCTGTGTAAACGAAGGCAACTCAAATGTCATGTCTTCTTTTCGATAATATTGACTCTGTATTCGTTCGTTTCATGTCCGCGTCATTGCTGTTTTGCTGATAACATTATTCCGTTTGATGTTTCAAAGTTTGCACAAACGTTCGTTCTGAACGCTCGCTAGATTATGTAGAATTTGTTTAGTTGTTTACGTTATGTGTTGTCTATCTGCGTATCGCTAGCCTCGAGGGGTGCAGTTGATGGTTTTCATAGAGCCCTCAGAGTTTGTAATTGGAGTTTTTTCGGAGATCCCTCAGGGGTGCGGTTGGAGGTTTTCGGAGAGCCCTCAGGGGTGTGGTTGGAGGTTTTCGGAGAGCCCTCAGGGGGTGCGGTTGGAGGTTTTCGGAGAGCCTCAGCGCACTGAATATTCTCCACGTGTCGATGCCAAAGACCAGTGCAAGTGTAGCAGGGTTATTCATGAGCATAACGGGTAAATAAAAAATTGACATTTCCCGTGAAAAATGTCGCAGTCCTGATTAAGGGCCTGGTACCGATGTGCAGGGAATTACAGACGACAGCCATTCACGCGCCGAGCTTTTCACCCGACCGGGGACAACTCCGACCACCGGAAGAAAGACCCAGTGGATTAAGTATAGAAACCACCACTCTGTGAGTCCATAGTGTGGGATTGTTTACTTCACCTGGAAGTATAATAGAAGGAACCAGCGGTTTTGTGTATCTTCCAAAAACACAGCTAACGTGACGTGACCGAAATTGCCCTAAGTTTCGAAATGGCGACAGGAGGACTCGAACCACTGTCCCCCGAATCGACAGTCCGGCCCTCTACCGCTTGATCACCACTGTTTGGTATATGGCACCATACGTGTCCTGATACAGCGACGTGGGTATTAAGTCGCATATGTGTAAAACTGAGTTATGTCTATCCTTGTTTCACGCAGCTACAAGGCGACAGCAGTCGAGGCACTATATTCACACGTGCCTGGGAAATTAATAGCCGCTAGAGGCGCCAGCTCGCGGTGGCATCCTACTTGAGTGTGTCATTGGCGAGTAGCCACGTAACTCGCAACAATGAGTCGTATTTACGTGTCGTACGGGCGGGACTGCGAGAAGAACACGTTGTGATTTAGGTGACAACACAATTACTGACGATGATTTAGTGTCAACGCGCCACACTGGCTACGTTCGTCTTAGTGCAAAAGCGTACATTGGTCATTTGCCTGTCGTAAACTTGTAGTTTTAGTATGCCGAGCACACTAAACTGGCCAGCAATTCAGAACAGGACATTTTAAAGAATGCCGGTCTGGATAAGACGCTCCTATTGCGCATAGGATTACGTTTTAATTAGTAATTTGCCGCATATACACGCGTCATTGTTTGGCGTGTCCCTTTATGTACGGAAGTCCAACGGATTGGTGCAGAAAATGACGGAATAATGCACTTGCTGATAAAAGCATGATACCTTGCACACCTATTCTACATACCAAGGGAACCAATTTGAAAATTGGAGGCATGTCAGATTTTGTTGTGTTCATTAATAGCGTCCATGACAGTTATAAATATTTCCTGGAGAAATTGCGTATGACATACGCCAGAGGTATTATTTGGAATGACATAATACAGGTGAATACCTTGGTGTGCTGCCGTTGCTGCTGCTGCTGCTGCTGCTGCTGCTGCTGCTGCTGCCGCGATTGCACAACGACGCGGTAATTGCGCTGCTCTGGTGTATAATTAGTTACTCGCCTAAGAAACCTCGAGAGGTATATTGCCATGTCGAGGGAAACACTGACAAAACCAACTGTTCACGGTTGATGTCTGCTATATACAGACAGTGACAGCAACTGTTCATACAGTTTACTTGAATTTGTTTTAATGTGGTAACATTATTTATTTATTTATTTTGTATGTGTTTTGTTTGACCCGTCATCGTCTGTTGTGATGTGTCACTCCAGACAATTCAATCGAAATGTATTTCATAGTATGGAACACAATAATAATAATAATAACAGAGTATGACTCTGTTCAATGGTGTTAACTAGCTACTAACTACTAGCTGCTAAAATGTAGATAATATAATTAAACGCCTAAAAAGACTCGTAGAACTGCATTAAATAAAAAATGTACGAAACATACCTAAGCTAAAAGTATATATACAATAAATAAATATACAATAAAATATTAATGAATAAATTATTTTTAATAATAGGCTAGTTCTGCTAATTAAACGTATAAAAAGGCTAGAATTGCATTAAAATATAGAATGTACTAAACAAACCTGAGCTAAAAATATCAAGACCTACATCAATAATAATAAATAAATAAGTAGACAGTAAAAATATTAATGAGGAAATAATTAAAATAATAAGCTAGTATAATAGTACAAAATAATAGTAGTAATTAATAAATACTACGATGTGGAGAGTGAATGGTAAAGAGACCTAGACATTAAAAGCAAGCTTGAAATAATGAGTCTTAAGACGCGCTTTAAATGTGTCCATGCACTCGGTCAGACGCAGATCCTCAGGTAGCGCGTTCCACAGAGTTGGCCCCGCGCGAGAGAATGAACGGCGGCCACATCGTTCGAGGTTGTGGCGCGGAACGGCCAGCAACGCGCGGTCGGCAGATCGCAGGACGCGGCGCGGCGCGGCACGTACGGCGTGATAAGCGACGCGAGGTACGTCGGCGTCCGATCATGGAGGACGCGAAACACAATGACGAGTAACTTGTACTCAATGCGGTACTTCACGGGCAACCAGTGGAGCTGTTGCAATGCGGCCGTCATGCTTTGCCGGTCGCCCCGCCTGATTTGCGGCACGACTCTGGCCGCCGAGCGTTGCACCATCTCAAGAGGGTGCAGAGGCGGTCGGATATGCTATACAGGACAGCGTTCCCGTGGTCGAGCCGTGATGTAACAAAGGAGTGGACGAGCAATTATATGTAATCTTCCGGCGCAAAGAATCCTATCGTAACCGTCTCGTCCACGCGCTGCAGGACGTCGTTATACGCTCGCAATCTCCTTAAACTACTCAACAAAAGAAAGTTATATTTATCTTAAATATTATAATATGTGGGGATTGCACCCCAAGATATTTGGCATCAAAGGATGCAGTGATCAAATATGGGTTAAATGAATGCAACCAAGCAGCATTTACACCATTATCTGCACGGCCAGAATGGGGTATGTACAGGGGGGTCTGGTCCCCAAAGTGGCACTTGCACAACTTTTGCAGTAATTTGTTACAAGCTAGTGTTAATAATCCTTTGACCACTGCCACTGGACAATGAAGTTCCCCCATTGAATGAGATTACTCATGCGAAACATGAACATGTTGTGTATACCCAGTGGTTCATAATGTCATTCATCTGTACTGGTCAGGGAGACAGTGCTCTGGAATAATCTGTGTGATAATAATCATGCCACTTCTGTCCAGTTTAGAGCGTGGTAGGGCAATTGAACAAGTGCAGACTGGTGTACGACAAAAAGAGTGGGACAAGTTGCCTCAAAACAGTGTACAGCGCTTGGTAAACAGTATACGCCGTAGATGTGAGGTGTGCATTGCTACAGCTGGTGGGCCCACTCGTTATTGATGTAATGTGCGCAATAAAGTGATTTCAAAGTCCATTCTGAGTGTTTTATCCCTAGTGTACAAAACGCAAAAAGTGCCACTTTGGGGATCAGACCCCCCCCCCCTGTACATACCCCATTCTGGTCGTGCAGATAATGGTGTAAATGCTGCTTGGTTGCATTCATTTAATCCATATTTGATCATTGCAACCTTTGATCCCACATATGTTGGGGTGTGATCCCCACATATCATAATATATGCCATTTAAGAAAAATATAACTTTCTTTTGTTGAGTAGTTTATAATCGACCTTGCGTAAGCGGGTATAGGTTAACGTTTTCCTCTAAGATGGCTTGAATATCGAGTACCGAACTTTCGGGGATTTATCTATACGACTCCTAGAATATGACGTTTGATCTACCGAGTATATATTTTCAATATACCCCAAATATATAAGTCAAAATAGTCACCTTTCATGGGGTAAATCAGTTGTTCAGAGCATAAAGCGCAATGTGCGCGTAATACATTAAAAGTAACTTAATAATCGGCCGAACCACGGCACGCGACAAATACTTTGGAAAAACGGCCCCTGCGTCGTGGACTTGGCAACACGAAGGATATTCTGACACAATACTGCTTAAGTCTACCCTCATACCATTAGCATAGCAATTAGAATATCATTTGACAATTCTACACTATCACGACTACGTCCTATCGATGGACGTGAACTTCACATTTTCTCCGACCTCGTCATTTTGAACAAACTACGAGTAGGTACATCTGCGAACGCTTTATGGTGTTTATGTAACGATGCTGTGTGTTTTCTAACATTTGGTATAAATATTACTATCACGACTGTCAACTAACGAGGCACCCCGTCAGGTAACTGGCATTTTTTCTAGTGTACAATAATAGCCTAGTCCACAAATGAGATAATATCCTATTAAACATCAAGAACCGCCATCGTTAATGTGTTACTGCATTATTGGCATATGTTTTCAATGACCGGATGCAAATATAACAACACGCCCTGTCGGTACGCACGTGCAGACATGGGCGTGACGGGGTGTAAGAATAGACTAAACACCAAAGGGTATTGGCAGCAAGCTCCCCCCTGCGTATCCGGCTGCGACATTTCTGTACACAAACCACCAGCCGTGCCTTCGTGTGTGACTTGACTTATCAATCTCCTAACATTGGAGAATGACACCAGGATCTCCACCGATGCCCGTTTGTCTCTATGTTCATTCGCATACGTTGATCATTGCCGCCCGATCTACCCATCAGCGCCGTAGCTAAGAACACAATCGGATAGTTATTTATAGTTGCAGTGGAACCTCACAATTAAGGTAACTTTCGGGACTGGACAAAGGTGACCTGAATAGCAAGGTGACCGTATTAGCGGGACTAATATACTATATTTTATAGTATGTGGAAATAATTTGGGATTGTTGTAGGGTGACCTTTATTGCGGGGTGGCTGTATTACAGAGGTGACCGTAAAGCGAGGTCCCTTTGTATTTACTCGTGTTTAAATAGATGATATATTATGGTTTTCTAGAGGAGCTTTACCCTACTTGGGAGAAATTACTGATTAACCACTCTACTTGAGGGAACGAGTTTTAAAAGATATAAATACTGTGACGGTAATAACTACTGCCCTTTGAGGGTTGCTCTATGGATGGGTGTAAGTTAGTTTTAAAATATATAAATATTGTAACGGTAATAACTACTGCCCTTTGAGGGATGCTCTATGGGTGGGTGTAAGTTAGTTTTAAGCAATGGAAAATTATCTGTGTAGCAACTCTTTGGTGACCTTTCAGTGGCACGCCACTGGGGCTGACCGGTGCTGGATGTTCTTCCTCGACAATAGTACGATATCTTGAACATAGCTTCAACTGTCAAAATACTAATATCCCTAGATCAACACCGGTCTGATCTGTTATAAAACCTTATCCGATTTATAAAGTGTAAACCAAATATACAACAATGATTACAGACGTACTACCCAGATGCGTTTCCATCAGCCGTAGGTTCAGTGGCGTTGAGACTCTGGGGCAAGGGGTGCATCCGCACCCGTGTATACATGCAAGTAATTTTTTAATTGCACAGTAGCATGACTGGTTCAGCGTGCACGGAAAGGGAATGTGTAGGACCCATATAATATATTTCGAGGTGTGGGTGGGTTGGGGGGCGCCAAATTATATTTTGCGCCCGGCGCCGAAAACCCTGACGACGTACACTCTGGGTTGAAATGCGATAATACCGACCAATTGTCAACGTGAAGAGAGTTTTTGGGTCTGAACGAATTTGTATAGCGTAGTGTTTGGTTTGTAATATATTGATATGTTCAGTGATGTTTGTGGCCCGAAATATATATTAGCATAATCTATGGTGCGATTAGTTCAGTATATGTGTCTATCACACACGTGGCTTGATCCTGAATTGGTATTAATCAATACAGCGATCCAGCCCACTCTACAGCCATTTCAGAATGGAGGTCCGCTGGAAACCAAACTAATTTAAGACTCGTCCAATATTAGGTTTCCATGCATTACGGTCGTACCTATAATAACTGTCTTGTATCTAGGTCCGTTCCACAGTGAACAGCGTCCTTCAAAGGGATCGTCAGTGTGCAGGTCTCTGGCCTGTGCTACAGTGCGCCTAGCAACACACTATGGCCTTACTGTGACCAACTAGTAGTCATTTATACGGGCCCAACAACAGAGGTACACTGTGCGGCGATATAGCTATAGCTGCATTCACACCTACAGAATTAAAACGGTTTAGCTAAACCGTTTTAGTTAAACCGGTTCATCTTTGAAAATTGTGAGCGTTCACACATGCAATAGCTAAACCGTTTTAAGGAGGAAGTTTGTATGCGCACATGCGAAAGCTAGCATAACAAAGTGGCCGACCGTGCCCTGACCCCGCCTCGGCGCCCTCGCTCAGCCTCAGGTCGCGGTTCAGACCATCGGCAATGCGCCGATATATAATTATATTTCGGCCTGTTCCTACTAAATCGGACTGCACCATATCGTCTCCCCACAACTGCAGTAACAGCCGAACTTCCCCATCGTCCCACTTGCGTTTCTTTGCCTTTGGATTTTGCGTCGATCGAAGACATAATTGCGCCAAAATGTTGTTTATGTTTACGTTATAGACAGGAAGCGACGAGGCGCGAGATGGAATGCGCATGACTGTGACGTGCTTAAAACGTTTTAGCTAATCCGCTTGCGTTCACACTTGCAACTTGAAGCTAAAACGGTTTAACTAAACCACCCACTGAAGTGGATTAGCTAAAACGTTTTAGCGCTAAATCACGTTCACACGTGTGTTTTCTGACTGGATTAGTTAAAACGTTTTAACTAAACCGTTTTAAAGTGTAAGTGTGAACGCAGCTTAAGACGTTACGAGCATCTGAAGGATTCTCGGACAATCTCTAGCTGCTTTTTCAAACATTGAGCAAGTTCGTTCACACCATATTGTTCCAGTTCGGTCAGCTGTATGAATGAGTACCTAGCTATAGACAGTGGTGAATATTTGTGTATGCACATCATTGGGTCTGGTTACCCAGCTAAATATAATTATTCTTACCTTTACCTATGCCTTCGCAATACACTGTGCATTCGCCAGAGTGATTACGTGATTAAGTAAACACTATTGTTTGTAATTAATGGTTAACAAGTGTGTGTTTGACAACCATAACACTGTAATGCACACCGAGAAAGCATATGGTGAATGACATATCAGTACTATAGTTTAAGTAAATAAACTATTACTTATCATCCTAGTCACGGACGTTACATTTGTGGTTTTACGTATAACAATACCTGTGCTATTATTAAACGATCGTACATCTGCATGCATTACTTCTATTTTGTATCCACATCGAACTTGAATTGAAGGCTAGCTGTAGTTATACCTGGGATCCGATGTAATAACATGTCTACTCGCAAAACATGTTTGCCATTTCAGGATGTAATAATTGTTTTTCTATTATAAAATCAAATGTTACAAGTTTACAAAGCAAAAACTTTCGAAACCGCTATCATGTACAATGACATGTGTTAGCAGTGAACAACGACGATATGTTTACAAGGTTCCACCTCGTCCTGTATTAATAGACGTGACGTGTATTATCACGTGAATGGACAAGTGAGACGGCGTTGCTATTTAGTATTGATTCTGTCACTTGGCGGAAATAATTCAAAGCGGTTGTCTTGTTGAGTGGGTCATTGTTAGCAGCTGCAGCAGCTGTTGCAGCTGTTGCAGCTGTTGCAGCAACACATTGTGTTGTGTTCTGTTGCGTTGTGTGTGCGTGTGTGCGTGTGTGTGTGTGTGTGTGTGTGTGTGTGTGTGTGTGTGTGTGTGTGTGTGTGTGTGTGTGTGTGTGTGTGTGTGTGTGTGTGTGTGTGTGTGTGTGTGTGTGTGTGTGTGTGTGTGTGTGTGTGTGTGTGTGTGTGTGTGTGTGTGTGTGTGAGAGAGAGAGAGAGAGAGAGGGGGGGAGTGCCTGCGTGTATGTGAAAGAGTGTGTGTGTGCGCGCTCGCGCGGTACATGAGTTGCAAGCATAATTACCTAATACGTTTGCTAATTAGTTGCAAATTTGTTTATTGGATGAGATTATTGACACGGGGATTAATTCAGAGTAATGCGCCTTTCCCAATGTATCCTCTACAATACGGGTTGGTGCTAATATGATTCGTATATTTTGTTCATATGTGAAGGTCATATTCACGAGAGAAGTGTGCTAACACATTAAGAATCACACGTAGGCCTATTCTACCACTACTAATGTTGTCACTGCGATGTTGGCCTGACCCAGTGAGTGAATGATTCGTCGCAAATCCGATCCACAGTACTCGTACTCAAGTAAGTGTGGCTACAACGCCGAGTTACCAACACCATTTAACCAGGACAAAGTACAGCAGCGCTGCGATTCACTGGACCGTGACGCTTACCCGTAGCTCGGCGTCCGTGCCTCGGTATCCATGTTTTCTCAACACTGCCACCAACTCTTCAAAACTCAGACTTCCGCTGCGGTCGGCATCAGCTTCGGTGAAGAACTTCTCGTAGTCGGCTTTCGACGGCATGTTGTAGCGACGGTTTTGAGAGCGCACGATGGTCTGAATGCGATGTAGGTCAAAATGGTTGCGCACACCGGCTGTAGTTGCGTGAAACGGTTGTGTAGGAGTGGCGTTGTTTCCTAGGGTCAGGTGGCGAGCTTAAAATACGTCCCATACTGCAGTGGCGACGGCGGCGGTGGCGGTGGGTGGCGCGGTGAGTGCTCCGCGGGCGTGTCATCCCATGGCGGGGTTCAACGTTTTATGGCGGCTGGTTGTAAATGATACGTACGGTTTTGTCTAGGGCGGGCACTGTCGAAAATTAGGAAGACCGCTTCGTGCTACACCTCTGCGTACAACATTTAATGCCCTTTTATAATAAGTCTGACGTGCACAACAGGTTAGGTTAAGTTGGATGATATGGTTATGGTTAGGAAGGTACATTTAACAATATTGACATTAGGTGTTTGCATGCATATGTTGGTGGAGAGGAAGCAAAATCCATCACCAGAATGAATCCCCACTAACTAACTAACTAACGAGTGAAACTGGAGCGCGGTTATGTAGTAGATAGAGCATCGCGCATTCAAACAATCAATTTCCCCGGATTGAATCATCAAGCTGTAATTTGGCAAATTCATTCACCCTTCGTTGCTCAACTTCACACGTATGTGTGAATAAATATTTGGTAATACATACTTGGCAGTTGTAACTGCAACGTGGCTTAATGTCGATATGGTGTTTGACTGAACAACTCGATCTGCCATGGAGTGGAGCATGAATGTAATCGCTATGCTATGCGCAGTCCTAAAGACTGGATACCGCGGTATATATAAGAACTTATCTTTACCAATAAAGAGGAACAATTAATTGTTCTAACATGGTGCATTGCACGATTTATTATCGTTCCGTTTGTTAAACTAAACCCCCTCATTCGCAAATCTCCCGTTTAGAAACAAATTAGGATACAGGAGTACAACTGTATATACACTTTTCCAGCGTATTAAAATTAGTATACACGTGTACTACTGTATATAAACTTTCCCAGCGTATTACAATTAGGATTCCCAGCGTATTAATTCCTGTTCGTGGCCGAACATACGCTAGCAATCCATTAATTACATTTGTATTTGGAAGCGTTCGCTTATACCACATATGTGCGGTTAATTTACTGGTGGAATTGCAATCTAAGTAACAACAAGGCATGTTTTGTAAGTGAAATAAGCACGAAGTTGCATATTTACGTTGTATGCGAATGTACGTGCTGCCTATACTGATCAAACGACCCGTTAAAATTATGTTACACCAAATAATATATACAACCCACATTGCTCTGTAGACATGCCAGCATTAAGGGTTTTGATTCATTGCGGAATATATATGAGTTTCAACTATATAACAAGTCATAATACATCATACGCTTATACTCTTTGTTGCAGACAAAATAGATCACTTTAGAACAGCGCTTTATGTCATGATATACGATGTCGTAGACATTGCAGTTATATGAGAAAACACATTTATTAATACAACTATATATTAATTTTATAAACAAAACGCAACATTTTTACGTGACAACATACATTGTACATTTTTTAATCTGACACATATAACGTACGTATTACGATATATACGTTTAACGCACGTATAACGTGGGTTGGACGCCTACATATTACGGTCATTATCTAATTGTGCGGTACATTTAGTGTCCCGGTAAGTTGTAGCAAATTTTCCTTATGATAGGGGAAAAATGGTGCATATTTTAAAAGTATAATATAGTTTAGTATCTCTATAGATGAAATAAAGACATAAACTGAATATTCCAGGTGGATTTATAAGTAGGCGCATCACAAATGTATGTGTCACTCTGTTAAAAAGCATTTTCCCGACTATGAATCACTTGTATTTGTCATCACCTTTACTGATATATTATGCTTTATTTTAAGAAATGTTCAAGTAATTTGTATGCTGTTTAAATAAAAATACGTATACGCGCTATATTTGCCAATGTATAGCGATACAGTTCCAATCAAACACGTGTCCCATGAATTATGTCCCCCTGTTACACGATAACACCGTTTAGTTTGAAAATTTATACTTCCCCAGTATCAACGTCGTGATGAAATGGCGGCAAAATCAGACACTTTTACTGAATGCTGACAGATATTTTCGAGGATTTCATCTGGTAAGTATGATGTCGCAAACAGAAAATGTCCCCACCGTTGCCATTATCACCCATAGACTGCAGAAGTGCATGATAAAAATAAATAACATTTCAAATGTGGGCATATTGTATAATAATATCTGAGGTGACTGAGTGATAACTGGAACCTAAAAAACGAGCATATTTCAATAAAGAGCATCGTTTGTCCCCCATTACCGTCCACCCTGTTACCATTACCGTCCACCCTGTTACCATTACCGCCCACCCTGTTACCATTACCGTCCACCCTGTTACTATTACCGTCCACCCTGTTACCATTACCGTCCACCCTGTTACCATAACAGTCCACACTGTTACCATTACCGTCCACCCTGTTACCATTACCGCCCACACCGTTATGGTAATATATGTAATTATGGGCAACAGAGGGGGCACATATGATAACAGGGCAAGAGATAAACTGAGTGTGTTTGTGCGTGTGTGCGTATTTGGGTGCGTGTGTGTGTGCACACAAACATGCATGTGCGGGCAGGCGGTCGAGCGTATGTGTGCAATGGAGTGTGTTGGGAGGGGTATAGTGTAAGAGTTATGATGTTGTCTTAATCGTCATAACGGGCTTGTGAGGAAGATGTTGATCCGCTGATATCTTAGACAGGTCAACATTGTATGGGCAGTTGATGCAACCAGGCAATTAGTCGGAATATTTTTAAACAAGTCCTATTAATGTCTTGGTGGTAGATCTCTACATTGTTAGAACAAGAAACGTTTGCCGCTCAGATTTTGAAGTATTTAAAAGATTTGTATTTTTAACTCCATCATTAGTGATGTGCACACAAATTGAATCTCATGATCGATCACGATCAATCACCGATTGGAAATGTTGATGATCATGTTATTTGCATAAACATAACACAGGATTTGAAAAATTTTCACTCTTTGTAAATTTTATAAATATACATATATTTATGTTACCTGAATTATTATATCTATTATAAATATATTATAAACAACATACATTAGTATTTTACATAGACAAGACACTGAGTAGTTTAAATGTTAAGACATGATGGTCACATCACCAACTTGACCTAACACATTAGTATGTTTCAGACATGGCACTCACTGCAGCTGAAAAGCAACGAAGATATCGAGTAAAAAGACATGCTGATCCTGAGAGAAGAACACTATATCTACAAAAAGAAAGACAAAGATGGGACTGTAAAAAGATGACTGGTGCATTATAGCCAGTATCAATGGGTGAACGCGAAGTGAGGAAAGTCAGACGACTCTGGAGATTAAGGAGGACACAGAATAGGAGGAGAGAGAAGGAACTGACACGAAACCTTGGCGGCCTTGTTACACCGTCAATTTGTGCAGACGAAGCACAATCACCAATCTGTGTGCAAAGAAACACTGGCCGAAGAAGGAGAAATAAGAACAGGACAAAGATCATCAGGAAATTATCACAGCTTGAGGACAGGTTGGAATTTCAGTTACGAGAAACGGCAACATTTAAGAATATGTGGCAGAGATTACTCAAGCAATTTCACCCAGAAACACCAAGATCCAAGACAATCATATTGCTTTGGTATGCGTCGACGTCATCTATCAGAAAACAATGATTTTCCATAACGTTTTATAAGATGGAATACGGAAGAAGTATGCGGCCACCAAACAAGGAAGCATAAAGCAAACGCGTGTGTGCGTGTGTGTGAGCGTGTGTGTGTGTGTGTGCTGTACGTATTGTTATCTACAACAGGTCTGATAGTCATTACTGCTGTACGTATTGTTATCTACAACAGGTCCGATAGTCATTACTGCTGTACGTATTGTTATCTACAACAGGTCTGATAGTCATTACTGCTGTACGTATTGTTATCTACAACAGGTCCGATAGTCATTACTGCTGTACGTATTGTTATCTACAACAGGTCCGATAGTCATTACTGCTGTACGTATTGTTATCTACAACAGGTCTGATAGTCATTACTGCTGTACGTATTGATATCTACAACAGGTCTGATAGTCATTACTGCTGTACGTATTGTTATCTACAACAGGTCTGATAGTCATTACTGCTGTACGTATTGTTAACTAAAACAGGTCTGATAGTCATTACTGCTGTACGTATTGTTATTTATAACAGGCCTGATAGTCATTAATGCTGTACGTATTGTTATCTAAAACAGGTCTGATAGTCATTACTGCTGTACGTATTGTTATCTACAACAGGTCTGATAGTCATTACTGCTGTACGTATTGTTATCTACAACAGGTCTGATAGTCATTACTGCTGTACGTATTGTTAACTAAAACAGGTCTGATAGTCATTACTGCTGTACGTATTGTTATCTATAACAGGTCTGATAGTCATTAATGCTGTACGTATTGTTATCTACAACAAGTCTGATAGTCATTAATGCTGTACGTATTGTTATCTACAACAGGTCTGATAGTCATTACTGCTGTACGTATTGTTATCTACAACAGGTCTGATAGTCATTACTGCTGTACGTATTGTTATCTACAACAGGTCTGATAGTCATTACTGCTGTACGTATTGTTATCTACAACAGGTCTGATAGTCATTACTGCTGTACGTATTGTTATCTACAACAGGTATGATAGTCATTACTGCTGTACGTATTGTTATCTACAACATGTCTGATAGGCATTACTGCTGTACGTATTGTTATCTATAACAGGTCTGATAGTCATTGCTGCTGTACGTATTGTTGTCTAGAACAGGTATGATAGTCATTACTGCTGTACGTATTGTTATCTACAACATGTCTGATAGGCATTACTGCTGTACATATTCTGAAACCCGCTGAATTACCAAAATTTCACAAACACGTTCTCTGATTGTAGCAATGCGCCAATGTTTTGCAAATGACACCTATATATGTTTGCGATCAGCGTTTGTAATGTCTGCATGTGTTGATGTTCCGTCTTTATTTCTGGGAGTACTATTATTGTTTGCACTTTAATTATTTATTACATCCGTATTTTCCTAAATACAGAACTGCTCGTGGTACACCGTCAACGTTTATTTCGAGCACTTTGGCTATTTTCGGCGTCTGTTGGACCCTGATAAATTACTTAACTGACAAATTGTCGATTTCGTCCTCTCATCGTTGACCAAATTATGAGTCATCTGTACCTTCTGTGCCTGCCTTTTTCGTCTCTTTGTATTGTTTGTGCCGCAATTGTGATTTTGTTTTGTAAATTTTGCTTGTTGAATACTATTGTGTTCGCACACGATTACCACGTTGATGAATTGTGAATTCGGTGAACATCAACTCGTTGGCCTAAGATACAGCCTTCGTGACAGCAACTCACCTGCAAAACTGCACGACTGTCACACGTGTCATTGTTATTGACACTAGTCTTGTGGCCGCGTCTCCTAGTTATATACGTCCGTGATTAGTATACGCCTAGCTTTGGCTGATTGGGCGGAATGTGGCAGTGTTCAGATGACGTCACGTTGTGACTGGATTGCTCTTCATTGGGAACTATCTCACTGTTCGCTACGTTCGATAAACACGCCCCCGCCACCAATACGTCGTCGTGCGGGACTTGTGGTTTGTGCAATATAAACTGGTCAATAGCGTCAATCTGCGCCATTGTAGTCATTTATTCCCCCCCACTGTTGATGGTGACGACCACATATCCTAACGCAATGCATGATGTATCTTCAGACTTATATGACCATCCGTTAATAAGAAACATGTTCAAACACACACGAACACGCACACGCACACACCCACAAACAGACTGGCACGTGCGCGCGCGCACACGCACGCACACACAAACTCTGGCAGTTATAAATAAGCCGCATAAAATGCTGCTCACACAGCTAGCCGATGAACACAGTTATGCATTTTCTATAAACAAACAATGCACATAATAGACAAATCACACCACGATCAGTGATCAGCTGAGGAATCTTTATTTGTTCGTACAGTAAAAAACATAGTTAAACGACACTGAAATACAATGTAAACTACACAGACAAAATTAATATGATAAGTACTGAAGTTGAACTGTAAACAAAATCTATTGCACTCACAAAACAATCAATACATAATAAACGTATACACCTAGCAACGCCAAGCTATTGCCGAGCGATGGGATGCTTCTATGACTAGACAAACACTGGCCGCTATCGACGGAATTCCTTCCATTACAACCAACAAGTAGTCCGTACGTAACGCTTCCTACTTTTATAATAAAATGAGTAGCGAGTAATGCAGTGTAAGACAATAAACTTTTCTTTTGAAAAGTCTTAAATCTTGTACTCGTGATACATCTGGTGTGCAGAACTGTCTTGACGATACGCATAAATACAAACAGTACACATATTTAACAAACACTGATACGCCTATGCTGTATTAAGTGCAAACCATGCATGTAAATTGTCATGTTTGAACCTCTTCTTTTTCATAGTTCAAAAACACGCATGGACCGCTTCTAGTTATTTTGTCAACGAGGAACGAAATTTCCAGCACACTGTCATCAATCGCATTGTCCAACACCACATCCAATGCGTTTTTGTTGTTGTAAAAACATATATGAGGCGCTTGAAGAAACAGGCGATTAATAAACACAATCGATTACGTTGCTGGTCATCAATGTTATTGTAAGCGGCATATTTCGGAAAATTCTTTCAACGTTTTGGCAGTTTTTCGACGGACAGAACCGCAAAGAAGCATAAAGTGTAAACTGTTGACGAACGCATTAGAAGCGCTACACCATATGACAATAAAAGATATACAATGCGACACTCTATTGTGTCCCCACAGCGAAACCCTGATATCATATATGATAGCAGGCATCATTAGAAGAATGACACAAACGCAGATGATCAGGACACTTCGACCAGAACGAATAGACTGTATCGTAGGAGAACAATCGGGTCCACCAGAGGCATGTATGCCACCGATGGATTGCAGTTGTGCTGTAATGTGTCTGTGTGTCCGTACGATGACGCTCAATACCTTAGCAGTTCCGTATGCAATGACAAGAAGAGGTGCCGTAATACCGATAATAAACACGTGCCTTATAAGATACTCAACAGGTGATTTCGCTATCAGTTTCGGCACACATGACGTCATGAACCATTCTGATTTAAACGGAACCGCCGCCACGGCAACGAGAACGCCAAGAAACCAAATCATCGTAATTATGGCGTAACATCGAGGTTTGCTGAGGTGGTGTTCGTACAGAATCGGTTTTGTTATGGAGACCATTTTGCACATGGTAACCCAACAAAGACTGTTAAAGGATACAAATCCACACAGTCTGGAGAACACCAGATGGACCGTCGGCAGATATGTAATCGAGTTCAACGTATGTGTTTTTGCACTCGAGCACGCTACTGCGCTGATCGGCATGAACGTGAATCCGAATATGAGATCGGACACCATGACCGATAGCATGAGTATGTCCGTGCGATCCTCTCGCAGTTTAGGGTATTTCACGATTCCTGCGATCACCAAAGAGTTCGGCGTGACGTCACATATCGTCCACACACCGATTGTCAACAGCTTTAGTTCGCTGAAATCTGTTGTATTCATTTTGATAGAGGATCGTATAGAAAAAGCGTTGACGCAGTGTGCCGCGAACGTTGTGTGGAATTAAGCAAGACTCAAATGTTTACCGAATTAAGATAAACTAGCCCATGCAAAACCCGAAACACAAAATAGTTACATGCATCGGTCACTGTTCGCTATATTTAAGAATAACATATATTAATACTACCCACGTTTTGATTATTAAACCACCAGTAGTGTCTGTTATGCCGCACGACATCCACCACTATTCACGTGTATGGTGTCCAAGACCTTTTGTGTTATCGCAGCGATTATATCCACCGTGTCCAGCAGATGTTATTCAACATCAAATGCCCAGTCAGCGGAACTGCTGTAATCACAGGAAAACCTTCAAGCACTTGACAATTTTGCAGTCACACAAGCGATGGTTCTTAACGAACCATAATTTGAATATTGTCACACGAGACGAGTCACTTCGGTCATGACAATTCCACTTAGTTGGTTATCGCATCGTTCAAAAACGTGTCCAATGTTCGGCGCGATGCAGACGTTGTCTGTTGATTGTCACACATCCACTATCACGAACAACACGTTACACGTGTGCATGTTTTTGTGATTTTCGTCATTTGGAGATGTATGTGACGCCGCGGACATGTGGGATGCTGACGATGCCACTATCGTCATCAAAACGGAAATGTTTAAGTCGATGTTTATTTCAAATACATGTATGTTTCCGATGATGACTTCACTCGTTTATAACAATTCAGTTCAGCAGAAACACCGACAGACACTGTCTCTTAATCACCCAAATTACACTTCATTATTCTTCATATCTGTACTAGTTACGTATCCGCACCATTCGACGCAGTTCTTTTTCATCCTAATTTCCGTCAAAACTGTTGACGATTTAGCCGCAAATGATAAACTCGTACCACTTTCGTGTAGACTGTCAATGTCTTTCAAAATCAAAATCAGTTGACGAATTATGAGTGCTGTCGTTTGGTTGAACTTGGTGAAAACTACGGAAGCGTAGAAAGGACATGCTGCAAATTATAAAACAGATAACTAGTTTCTTGATATAACAAGAAACTCTTTAATAAATGGTTTCTTGATATAACAAGAAACTCTCTTGTAACTGGTTTCTTGTTATAACAAGATATTTAATCTTTAAGTAGCTGCAGTAATTAGTTTCTTGATATAACAAGAAACTTATTATAACTTGTTTCTTGTTATAACAGGATAGCGATATATAAATAGCTGCGGTAACTAGTTTCTTGTTGTAACAAGAAACTTTTTAGTAACTAGTTTTTTGATATAACAAGAAACTCTTTGATAACTGGTTTCTTGTTATATCAAGAAACCAGTTATTAAAGAGTTTCTTGTTATAACAAAAAACCAGTTATTAAAGAGTTTCTTGTTATATCAAGAAACTAGTTATCTGTTTTATGATTTGCAGCATGTCCTTTCTGCGCTTCCGTAGAAAACAATACACCTGCTGAACTGTACAACTGTTGTTTCCTGGCCGCTGGTCAGAGAAGACGTGAGCCTTGCAGGAGATGTCTTGCGTCATGCCCGCTGCTAGTCTACGTGACACCGTCGATAACTCGTCACACATTGGCAGTGCTCGAATTACATAAAACTGTGACTGGATGCTCTCCATTTACCTAATAGATAATCATATTACGCCTATTTGTGTTCCATAGATCGGCGGTGTTATGGGCGTGTACTACACCTCACGCGGCAGTGGAGGATGTCACTGATAGAGAGGAGCAACAACCACAACCACAACACGAATAATCACAACAACAACAACAACAATAGAGTGGACCAGAAAAAGCACAACAATCACAACCACAACATATATAATCACAACAACAACAACAAAAACAGAGTGGAGCAGAATAATACTAATACTAATAATAAGATAACTTCTATTGCGCCTAAATCTTTGGAAACCAAGCTCAGAGGCGCATCAAAACAACAGGATTGGTCAATCCCAAAATCCATAAGTAGTATTCCAGTTGTCAACAGATGGGTCAAAGCGCTAGGGAGCTATGGTGGATAAGCAAGGTTGTAAAGATAAGTTTTTAAATGACGACGGAATTTCGTAATATGTTCAACTGATCCAACACTAAGAGGGAGCATATTCCAACAACACCACAACCACAACACACATAATCACAACAACAACAAAACAACATAAATAGAGTGGAGCAAAAGAAGAACAACAACCAAAATATATATAATCACAACAACAACACTAAAAATAGAGTGGGGCAGAAGAAACACCACAACCACAACACACCTAATCACAACAACAACAAAACAACAAAAATAGAGTGGAGAAAAAAAGAACAACACAATATATATAATTACAACAACAACACTAAAAATAGAGCGGAGTAGAAGAAACACAACAACCACAACCACAACACATATAATCACAACAACAACAACAACGATAATAATAATAATAACAATAACAAAAACAACGACGACAAAAACATCAACAACAACAACAACGCAAACAATCACAACAACGACTACCGCAATAACTACAACAACTATACAATCAACGACCACAACAATTACAAAAAAATACAAACTTCATCACAACACCGAGTGTGTGTATGTGTGCGTGCGTGCATGTGTGTATGTGTGTGTGTGTGTGTGTGTATGCGCGTGCATTTGTATTGTGTGTGTGTGTGTATGTGTGCGTGTGTGTGTGTGTGCGTGCGTGTGTGTGTATGTGTGTGCGCGTGTGAGTCGCAAGAAGTATATATGTGCATTATAGTATATAATCAATATGTTAAATCAAACGCACATGTTAAGTCTTACTTAAAAGGACTAATAAAATAACGATTTAAATTAAAGTTGTTGGAGAGATTATGAAACAGCTATGCATGTGGTATCCGCCTATCTTAGAATTGTGCACCGATAACACCATCGTTGTGTAATATGATATAAGTAGCTAAGTAATCAAATAACGTGATGAGACTATTTAATACAAAAGTCCCAGTGGTAGACATTGGGAAGTATACCGTGCCATTTTAGGGCCTCTTCTAAAACGGCTATAACACTATTCTGTGACGTACGGATATTAACAATCTCAACAGGTGGTATATACCAATGCTATAACGCTGTTCTGTGACGTACATACATTAACAATCTCAACAAGTGGTATGTAGCAATGCTATAACACTGTTCTGTGACGTACGGACATTAACAATCTCAACAGGTGGTGTGTAGCAATGCTATAACGCTGTTCTGTGACGTACGGACATTAACAATCTCAACAAGTGGTGTGTAGCAATGCTATAACGCTGTTCTGTGACGTACGGACATTAACAATCTCAACAGGTGGTATGTCCCAATGCTATAACGCTGTTCTGTGACGTACGGACATTAACAATCTCAACAGGTGGTATGTACCAATGCTATAACGCTGTTCTGTGACGTACGGACATTAACAATCTCAACAGGTGGTATGTACCAATGCTATAACGCTGTTCTGTGACGTACGGACTTTAACAATCTCAACAGGTAGTATGTACCAATGCTATAACGCTGTTCTGTGACGTACGGACATTAACAATCTCAACAAGTGGTATGTACCAATGCTATAACGCTGTTCTGTGACGTACGGACATTAACAATCTCAACAAGTGGTGTGTAGCAATGCTATAACGCTGTTCTCTGACGTACGGACATTAACAATCTCAACAAGTGGTATGTAGCAATGCTATAACGCTGTTCTGTGACGTACGGACATTAACAATCTCAACATGTGGTATGTACCAATGCTATAATGCTGTTCTCTGACGTACGGACATTAACAATCTCAACAAGTGGTATGTAGCAATGCTATAACGCTGTTCTGTGACGTACGGACATTAACAATCTCAACAAGTGGTGTGTAGCAATGCTATAACGCTGTTCTGTGACGTACGGACATTAACAATCTCAACAAGTGGTATGTACCAATGCTATAACGCTGTTCTGTGACGTACGGACATTAACAATCTCAACAAGTGGTATGTAGCAATGCTATAACGCTGTTCTGTGACGTGCGGCCATTAACAATCTCAACAAGTGGTGTGTAGCAATGCTATAACGCTGTTCTGTGACGTACGGACATTAACAATCTCAACAAGTGGTATGTACCAATGCTATAACGCTGTTCTGTGACGTACGGACATTAACAATCTCAACAAGTGGTGTGTAGCAATGCTATAACGCTGTTCTGTGACATGCTGCCATTAACAATCTCAACAGGTGGTATGTACCAATGCTATAACGCTGTTCTGTGACGTACGGACATTAACAATCTCAACAAGCGGTATGTAGCAATGCTATAACACTGTTCTGTGACATGCTGCCATTAACAATCTCAACAAGTGGTATGTACCAATGCTATAACGCTGTTCTGTGACGTACGGACATTAACAATCTCAACATGTGGTATGTACCAATGCTATAATGCTGTTCTCTGACGTACGGACATTAACAATCTCAACAAGTGGTATGTAGCAATGCTATAACGCTGTTCTGTGACGTACGCACATTAACAATCTCAAAAAGTGGTATGTAGCAATGCTATAACGCTGTTCTGTGACGTACGGACATTAACAATCTCAACAGGTGGTATGTACCAATGCTATAACGCTGTTCTGTGACGTACGGACATTAACAATCTCAACAGGTGGTATGTACCAATGCTATAACGCTGTTCTGTGACGTACGGACATTAACAATCTCAACAAGTGGTATGTACCAATGCTATAACGCTGTTCTGTGACGTACATACATTAACAATCTCAACAAGTGGTATGTACCAATGCTATAACGCTGTTCTGTGAAGTACGGACATTAACAATCTCAACATGTGGTATGTACCAATGCTATAACGCTGTTCTGTGACGTACGGACATTAACAATCTCAACATGTGGTATGTACCAATGCTATAATGCTGTTCTGTGACGTACGCACATTAACAATCTCAAAAAGTGGTATGTAGCAATGCTATAACGCTGTTCTGTGACGTACGGACATTAACAATCTCAACAGGTGGTATGTACCTATGCTATAACGCTGTTCTGTGACGTACGGACATTAACAATCTCAACAGGTGGTATGTACCAATGTTATAACGCTGTTCTGTGACTTACGGACATTAGCAATCTCAACAAGTGGTGTGTAGCAATGCTATAACGCTGTTCTGTGACGTACGGACATTAACAATCTCAACAAGTGTTATGTACCAATGCTATAACGCTGTTCTGTGAAGTACGGACATTAACAATCTCAACAGGTGGTATGTACCAATGCTATAAAGCTGTTCTGTGACGTACGGACATTAACAATATCAACAAGTGGTATGTACCAATGCTATAACGCTGTTCTGTGACGTACGGACATTAATCGTGGTATGCAGCAATGCTAATGAAATAGGTTATACATCCAGTACACCACAGATACAACCAAACGATTTAAACAGGAGATGATTTCCAAATAGATAGATAGATAGGTAGATATATATATATATATATATAGATCTATAGATATATATATATATATATATATATATATATATATATATATATATATATAGATAGATAGATAGCTAGATAGATAGATAGATAGATATATATATATATATGGATAGATAGATAGATAGATAGATATATGGATAGATGGATAGATAGTTAGATATATGGATAGATGGATAGATAGATAGATAGATAGATAGATATATATATGGATAGATGGATAGATAGATTGATAGATAGATAGATAGATAGATAGATAGATAGATAGATAGATAGATAGATAGATAGATAGATAGATAGATAGATAGATGGATAGATAGATAGATAGACAGATATATATATATATATAGATAGATAGATAGATAGATAGACAGACAGACATACATACAGACAGACAGACAGACAGATAGATAGATAGATAGATTGTTGTCTATATTAGCTGGACTAATTTCCTGTAGTTTACTGTTGCAAAAATATTTTTGGACTGTCCGAGGGTGACCTTAATTACGAGGTGGCTGTATTATCGAGGTAACTGTAAAGCGACGTTCTACTGTATCGCGTCTTCGTAAAAAAGACGGATGGCGTTTATCGCAAAACAATCGTTCTTCTGTGCATGTCGACTAATGGGGATTTGTCGCGATTAAATATATATTCTACTCGCTCAACACAAACGACCCTTTCAGCCCTGTTTGGGCGAAATGACAGAAATGGCTTTTATCGCGTTATGCCCTTAAACCCGTCATATGTTAATTTACGCGAACAACGACTGTTTTGTTGCAGAACGATCGCCAGAGAGTTCGGGGGCAAGATGGTTTCGACCGTCGTAATGAAATCGGCCAGAACCAGCCTCTGTGGGTCCCTGTCGAGCTCTGGAAAACACGAGGAAGAAGAGGAGAAAGAAGGAGCGTTTCAGAAAGTTCTCCACGATATGACGTCACTCCTGTATGGCGAAGACGGAAAGGACGCAGGCCATAAAGAAAGTCCCAGGAGTAGTCTTAGGGGTTATTTGGTGGAAGCCCTAATGGGAGTCCTCAAGAAAGCGTTGGGGGGATCTTTGGAGGAATCCCAAAGGGAAGCCCAAGGGGATGCCTGAGATCGGGAGATAAAGGTTATCAAAAAAACGGATAACGTGACATCATCAAATGTTGAAAAGAATAAGCCGTCTGCATTACAATGCACGTATCTGAATGATGTCACTGTTTATTTATTTATTATTTATTTATATATTTATGCATGTAGATATTGATTAATTTATTTATTATAATTATTATTAATTATATATATATATATATACAGTAGCGGAAACAATTAATGCATACAGTGATTTTTGTGGTGGCATTTATTGGATTCGGCAGCTCTAGACTATTATTTCTGCATCGGTCACTAGATGTCAGCTCTGTTGTTCATCTCTGCATCACTACTAGAACTTGGACACTTTTTTAAAGCTGTAATTAATAAAATTGGGATCTCTACATACATAATTGTGTTTTTTGCTTGAATGCATTAATTTTGTCTCTACTGTATATATGTGTGTGTGTGTGTGTGTGTGTGTGTGTGTGTGTGTGTGTGTGTGTGTGTGTGTGTGTGTGTGTGTGTGTGTGTGTGTGTGTGTGTGTGTGTGTGTGTGTGTGTGTGTGTGTGTGTGTGTGTGTGTGTGTGTGTGTGTGTGTGTGTGTATGTGTGTGTATGTGTGTATATCAAGTGCTAATTTGATTACGTTTTTATGTGTTACTCATTTATAAATTTTTTCGATTTAGTTATGTGTATATGTTTTTTTTCGGTTTGCGTTTTATTTTCACTTTTAAATTTATTGTTTATTTATAATTCATTGCTGATTTTTATTAAGTATTTATTTATTTATTTACACTAACAGTTTATAGTTGTTCAACATTGCTGTTTTTGTTACATTAGCACGTACGCTGCAGAACAAAAGCACGGAGAAAGTTTGATTATGGATTGTACGAATAGTAATAGTGCGATGATAACGACAACGACAACGACAACGACATTGCATATAATGTGATGTTGTATGCTCTCCGATATAACATCACACAAACTTGGGGTGGTGTTGAGTATGTTCAGAGATCTACTACAAGTGGTGCAAGTTTAATTTGGAGGGTGCATATCCAATAGCTCTCTCTAAAAGCATTCATAGAATATTAGAGGGCTACGCCTATGATACACCCTTGGCTCTAAGATGATTGGCAACCATCGTGGAAGTGCGCGATGATAACGACAACGACAATGTGTAAACTTTAGTCTGGTCAATGCGTATATTTAGGTACATGTAACCAATAATAATGTTTTATTTCAGACAAGCATTGTGTCCATATTGGAAAAACGTACATCGATAAAACGTCAATATAAAAGTAAAACCATAAATAAATAAAGATGACAATAAATATGTTAATAAAACAGAATATAAAAAAATTATACAAAGCCTTGATTCACTGATGCCGCAACTGCGACGTACTGTATATGTCATTAGTAACAATACTCTGAATAATTGTATTAACAGACCTGTTAATCCTCGTGATTAAGCTAAAAATAGCTGTTCCGATAACACATTTACATGATTTTACATTATCTGTAGCAAACATGTGGCTAGCGCTACATCTCATCGGCAGATTGTTAAACATACTGTATGAATTGTTACAGGCAACAATAGATTGCTGAAAAATATTACTGAAATATTCAGTAAAAAGCTTTTTTACAGCACTAGAACAAAAAGGAAATGTTTACCGTTACCTGTTACTTTTGGCATAAAGAAGTCTCACTTTGGCTTGAATATCAGCCTCATCCGATGAGTTGTTAGAAATGACATGCCCAAGGTATTTACAAGAGGTGGCGAAGTTTAAGTTCTTTCTTCCCAAAGTCATTTCCCTGGCAAGATTTGAATTTCTAGAATCAAAGTACATGATCAGGAATTTACCAGCATTATATTGAACATCACACCAATAAGAGTAACATATGTCAAGTAAAGTTTGTAATCCCTTGGCGGAAGGAGCGAGTAGAAGTAGGTCATCAGCGTATATCAGGTGATTAACAACCATAGTACCCAGACTACAACCAATATGTTGTTTGTGTAGTTGTACACTCAAATTGTCGATGTAACTATTAAATATATATAAACATAACGACTTTCATTGTGACATTATAACAAATGAAAACTACTAAGTAATACAATACATACGTATAGTCAATATTTACTTTCTATTCTTTAGAATAAGAACATTAGTTCATACGACGCCGCTGTATCGACCAGGGAGACGTTTACTAAGGCCACAACGGGGTCGTTATCGTGACAGCCACTCTTACCTACTATTACAAAGTTATAATCATTAATAATTAGTTAAATCATTATTTTTAAATGTTCAGTTCAAAGTTAAATGCATATCCACTGCTATCATACTCTGAATTTCCTGGTGGTCAACATGTCAAATGTGTTTAAAGTTATGAAATAAATAAATACTATTTATATCGTAATCGGGTGTAATAAAGTTTAAGCCACGCATGATCACATTGCTGTATTCATTGCGTCTAAGTTATTTACAGTCATATTTACTATAATACATCATTAAAACATGTATCACGGTATTTTTTTGCATAAAATATGTACAACTGTAGGTCATTATTGAGCAGGCGCATGACACTGATCAAGTGTGTATAACGTATTTAACTATGCATCGCCCATGGCGTTAACAAAGTACAAGAAAACCATCCTGGAAATTCAAATTACACCGACGTTTCGATCGCCTTTTAAACTGATAGTTCACCCATTGCAACGGTACTTGTTACTAGCACACCCGAGAAAATTTTCATTATCTTTTTAATTATGTCGCTGTTGGGGATATCATAAAATTACAACGTATACAAAAATAAATAACGACATTTTCTGATTGCAACTTAGAAATTCGATTCACATTGATGTTTCGACCGCCTTTGGTGAGGCCTTCATCAGAAACTGTTCTTCCTCTGCTCGCCAGATGGTGTGGCGAGCAGGCTGTCCCACACGTGACACGTGACTCAATCCGTATCTCCCTCGTCTCTGTTCATCGTTGGTGTTGTCTTTCTGGTCCAGATGGCCTCCTTAATCTATCGCGCACACCTGTCCCTGTCTGTCTGTCTGTCTGTCTGTCTGTCTGTATCTGTCTGTCTGTCTGTCTGTCTGTCTGTCTCTCTCTCCTCTCTCTCTCTCTCTCTCTCTCTCTCTCCCTCTCTCTCTCTCTCTCTCTCTCTCTCTCTCTCTCTCTCTCTCTCTCTCTCTCTCTCTCTCTCTCTCTCTCTCTCTCTCTCTCTCTCTCTCTCTCTCTCTCTCTCTCTCTCTCTCTCTCTCTCTCTCTCTCTCTCTCTCTCTCTCTCTCTCTCTCTCTCTCTCTCTCTCTCTCTCTCTCTCTCTCTCTCTCTCTCTCTCTCTCTCTCTCTCTCTCTCTCTCTCTCTCTCTCTCCTCTCTCTCTCTCTCTCTCTCTCTCTCTCTCTCTCTCTCTCTCTCTCTCTCTCTCTCTCTCTCTCTCTCTCTCTCTCTCTCTCTCTCTCTCTCTCTCTCTCTCTCTCTCTCTCTCTCTCTCTCTCTCTCTCTCTCTCTCTCTCTCTCTCTCTCTCTCTCTCTCTCTCTCTCTCTCTCTCTCTCTCTCTCTCTCTCTCTCTCTCTCTCTCTCTCTCTCTCTCTCTCTCTCTCTCTCTCTCTCTCTCTCTGACACAGTTGTTTTAATGTTGTCGTCACCAGGCGAGCATCTGGCAAGCCGAAGAAGAAAAGTTTCTGACGAAAGTCACCGAAACTGGTCCAAACGTCGATGTGAGTTGCATTTCCTACTTGTGTAGTATGAAAATAC